>JAXQQM020083626.1:0-209222 GCA_034641835.2 Pinus albicaulis | reverse complement strand
AACCTAAGATCAGAGATGTTTGGGTTCCCATGTTTTGGCCAGATTGGCAAGACCAAAAGATGAGACAAAATCAAACCACTTTCAGACCTCAGGATCTAGCCCTCCTGTGTCCAGAGAGGGATCTCTCAAGATGTGTCAAAGGTATATGTCTTTGATCTCAAAGTTTAAGATGTTAGGCTAGTTATATTCACAAGGGTTGTTTGTTTGATTTGTTTTGATTTGGTTGTTGGGAATCAAGAATGAAGGTTTCAATATGAGACAAGGCAAGGCAAAGAATATTTTAGGCAAGGAGAGATAAATTCAGATAGTATTCAAGACCATTGGGAAAATGGAGTCAGGAAAGGGTTTACTTGTTGTTCAATACGTAGGATTTCAGTTGGGCTAGTCATCTAAAGCATTGGATCCTAAAATGATTTGGTGAAATAGGACAATAAGGAAATAAGGTGAAAGAGTGAGGGTAAACCAATTTCTATCTATAGATCAAGTCAAAGGTCATTTAACTCTAGACCTGCTTGGACATACTCTGGGGAAACTCTCAAAGGAAGGCAAGGAACAAAGTGAGGGAACTTAGAAAGGTTTAACTAACTGAAAAGGATCCTAGTGAGACAGAGACAGAGTTATAGACTCCCAGTGTTCCCAATTCATTTAATTAAACTCTAACAATAACATCTAAGAATCAAATTCATTAACTCATACATCAGCTAGCAGGCAATAACATCCACTACACTGGTTAAATTAACTGAAACTAATTCTTGGATAACACATTTAGCAGAAAACATTAAGGCAAGGAGAGCAGAAGCATAGGGTGCCTAACAAGGGAAAATCCTATACCAGATTTCAGATGCAAGCCAAAAGAACTGAAATGGAATGAAATAAAACACAGAGATAGAAAAACATCGCCAGCTGCTTTAGATCAGGATCCAAAGAAATGTGCTTGTCATATTAAAAAAAAACACCAATCATGTACAACATTTCCCACAGCTTGAACATTCAGCCTGAATACATCTTTCTTTAGCCTATCTTACAACTTTACATAGAACTATATCTCACAGAAAAAACTTGCAGTTCTCTGATATCTCATCAACAACCTTTACAATAGTTTTCTCATGATTTTTATAACTGAAGAGAAGCGAAGGAGGTAGGTAGAACATTAAATGAAACATTAAACTCAGAAAAGAAAGAGGGGGCCGAAGCCCATTCTGTTTTAAACTCTGAGCATTAATCTCTGTCACCTTTGGAGGAAAAAATGGTCTTCGTCAGGCTTCATTTACTCCATATAGTTCTTTGATGCATTTCTGGTTTGTTGTACTCTGTGGTACCTTTGGTGAATAAACAAATTGGTAAATAAAAACGAAATGATATGCCATACTTGTGCAACAAATGCTCTGAGAGCTTTGGACTGTGTTTTGGGTGGAAATCTCCCCTGGTGCACGGCATATAATAAAAACCGTATGGGAAACTTGTCCTTCCTGGGAGGAAAACATTCTGTTGATGTAGAACAACCTGCTGTATATTAACTTTTGCATATCTGTATCCTCTGGTGATCTATGATGTCTTTGACCTTGGTAGCTTTCCTTGAAAAAATTGGTTTAAGGCTTATAGATCTTCGTTTTCGTGCTTGGAACTCTCTGTCACTTCATTTATACCCCTGTCAGCGAAAACCTGCCGCTGTATCAATATTGTGCAATCATGGCGGCGTTTCAACTTCATAAACTCTGCAAAACCCACAATTGTGTGAAGAAAAACATGCACAGAGGAGGTGGATGGTTACGGAGGACCGGCGGAGTGATAGCGTGGCGGTGGTAACAGTGGTTTAACACGAAACAATGGTGAAAAATGCTTTGATATGGCAAATAATAGGGTTTGGTGAAGAAATGCATCGTGGACCGTTTGATCGTGATGTGGAGGCGTAGATCAACGACGGAGACCAACAGTGGAATGATATATGAAATGGGTGAAATACATACGAAACATTAAACTTTAACGCAAAAATGCAAAGGTTTGGGCTTTGGTGGAAATAAACAGGAAACACATGAAATGCAACGGAAATGCGATGAGGTGGGACCCAGCGGAGGCGGAGATGCGATCGGATCCGAGCCATCAGATCTCAGATCCAACGGACGGTCAGGATCAACTCGGAGCATCGCAATCGGAAGGAGCAAAGGGGACACACTTCATAAGTTTCTGATTGCGATTAAGGAAGGGAAGCGATGACCGTCGGATCTGGCGGAGGAAATAATGACGGAGATCTACTCGGAACAATCGCAATCGGAGGAAAACAGGTGCAACATATTACAAACGTTCCGATTACGATGGGGCGGGAGGAGCGATGACCTTCGGATTGTGGTTCTAAACGGACGGTCGAGATCAAATCGGGGGACGGCGCGATCAGGGATCGAAAGGAAGGACCTGCGAATGCGATCGGAAGGGAGTTTGCGATTGCAATGATCGAAGGGGGGTTGCAATCAATCACATCACAAATGCTTGCGATGAACCGATCGGGGACTTAACCAAAAGCCTTGTGATTGAAAGTATTTGCGATATAGCGTGGGCCGTCCGATCTATGTGGTAGATCAACGGTGGAAAATAAGTCGCAGGTCTTGTTAATAAAATAGTCGCATCGGAACTTTTTTAATGTAACAAAGGGATTGGCTTCCTCCGACGATTCCGATTGCGATTGGCGCTCAAGACTTAGGCGTTTGGTCTTAGCGTAAGGGGATGTGTGGGGAAGTGGTTGAAAGGGGCTGGCGGAAAAAGGGGCTAAGCCCTATTATAAGGTCGAAAAGTGGGTTTTTGCCCATTTTTAATGAAATTTAAGGTTGGGAATGGGTAACGATAGGGAGGAAAATGGAAAATTTAGCCAAACAAAAAGCAAGGGCAGGATTCAAGGGGGATTTTGGGTATTATTTAGGAGAGTAAGGGGGGATTTTGACAAAATGGAAAAAGGGGTGAAATGAGGCATTCTACAGAGGTACAAAGGGCAGATAATGGCCTTTTGGGAGCATCATTCTTCATCAGTAAGGCCCATTTACATCAGTACAGCAGGGGGGAAAACAGTCAAAGGCAGGGAACATAAAAAGGCTTCAAGGATGATGTGTTTTCAAGGGAAATTCATTCCTTGAAGGCTCACAAAATAATCTATCCCCTTGCTTACTTGTCAAGGAATTCATAGGGGGCTAATAGTAGCTCCACATGGGGATGGCTTCTTCTTGAAAGAGTCAAGAATTCATAAAAAGATCTTTAGGGTAGGCCAGATGCCTGCTGCTTAAGCCACCTTTCTTCTTTGATTTTTAGCTGCCGCAAATATGATAGATTAGCAGAAAAATTCCTAAACAATCTACCTACCCATCCTACAATCCTAGAATTTTTTCTTCTAGGGTGCGTTTGAACTAGCAGACCCTTTACATCATTTACTTTTTTATAACAGAAAATAAACCTATTCTAAATCTACCCTTATTACTCCATGAGACCAGATTAGACTGTTGGTCTCATATGTTTCTCTACCTAATCTAATATATGTTGGGATTAAACTGTCCAGCAGATTTCTTCTCTATATTCTACAACAGAAATTTAAAAACAGTCACACTAGGATTAGACAGTCTAGTTTGCTGGGGATCCAAGGCATAAAGACAGTTGCACATGGAAAAAATTTGCAGAAAATTGAAACAAAACTTTGAAGGCTTGAAATATGAAATCTTGAATCATCCTTCTTCTTTTTGTGACTCAAGTTTTGAGCTTGTTGGAGTCACTTTCTTTTCTTCATTTCAGCTCTGGTTTTGGGCATGTTAGAGCTGATTCTTCTTTCTTCTTTGCTGGTCCAGATTTTGAGCATGTTAGGACCAGCTACTTTGCATTCCTTTGGCTCAGGTTTTTATCATATTAGAGCCAATCCTTTGCACATCAAAGGTTCATGTTTTGAGCATTTCTGAACATCTCCTTTCTCTCTGTTTTTTGAAACATTTTTCTATTTTTCTTGAAAAAAAAAACTGCAATGGTATGTACAATGGGAATGAAAACTGGAAACTAAAAATAAGCAGAAGTAGTGTTTGAGCATCCTGCCATTGACAGGACCCCCAAACATCTTTGTACCATCTAATTCCTATAGGAAGAAGGCATTTGGACCCACAGTGGCCTGGATGATGTATGGACCTTGCCACAGACTGTCAAACTTGCCATGCTTTCCTTTATCCTCTCTTATTGAGTCCCACTTCAGAACTAATTTATCTCCAATTTTGAAATCAACAGCTTTGGTTCTCTTGTCAAACAACTTCTTTATGTCTTCCTGAACTTTGATAGCTCTGTTATAAACCTCTTCCCTTGTTTGCTGGAGATGGATTGTTTGGTTTATCCTTCTCACCATATTGTCTTCTTCTGACTGAATCTCTTGAACCAGCTTGATTACTGGTATCCCAAGGCTGGTAGGAAAAACTGCTTCTGCACCATAGAAAATCTGAAATGGTGACATGCCAATGGATTTCTTTGTTGTAAGCCTATCCGCCCACAAGGCATGCACTGACTTGTTATGCCATGATGATGACCACTAGGCTCTTGTTTGATGATTCAACTAAGCCATTGCCTTGTGGGTAATAGGAAGTTGAATGACCAAGTGCTATTTGATACCTGTGACAAAAATCAACCATTTTCTTGGATCCAAAAGCAGCAGCATTATCGGTGATTATTTTTCTTGGGCAACCAAACCGAGAGAGGATATGACCTTCTAGGAACCTAATGATGACTGAATCTATGGCATTCCTAGTAGGTATGGCCTCTATCCACTTAGTGAAGTAGTCTGTGGCTGTTAAGATCCAACTGCGTTGTGCAGAAGAAGCAGGGTGGATTTCCCCAATAAAATCTATGCCCCATTACATAAAATGACCTTCAACAGTGATGGGTTGTAAAGAGAGGGGAAGGAGTTTTCTCTTGCCTTCAAAAATCAGGCATTTGTGGCAGACAATTACCATCTTATGGATGTCATTGAAGAGTGTGGGCCAATAATAGCCAGCTCTGAGTATTTTCTTTGTCGTGGCCTTCCAGCTCAGGTGGCCTCCACACTCTCCTGCATGGAATTCTTGCTTAATCCTCTCAGCTTCAGTTTCTGGAAAACATTTAAGCAACAGGCCATTTTGGTTTTTCCAATATAAGTTTTCATTCAAAATGCAATAGCTTCTCACTTTTAGTTTCAGGAATCCACACAGCAATCCATTTTCCCCTTTTCCCATTTGGGTCTTGGGATAGAATATCTTTGACTATTATGTTAGGCACATAAGCAATGGTGTGGGAATGCAATATGTACACCCTAAAATCCTTTAAGGCTTTTACAAGAGTGTAAGCCTTTTTTTCCATTATGTTGTATTTCAATGGTGCATCCCTCAATGCTTTGCTGAAAAAGGCTATTAGTTGTTCCATACTCTCTGTATTTTTCTACAGTAAGACTGCAGCCACTGTATGCTCAGAGGAAAATGAGAAGATTAGGAAATATTTTGAGAAATCTGGGCTGATCAGAACAGGAGCTTGGGTAAGTGCAAGTTTTACTTATTCAAAAGATTGTCTAGCTCCAACAGTCCATTTAACTCCTTCACCTTTCTTAAGCATGTTAGTCATATTCTTAAGGTGTTCATCTAGGTTTGGGACAAATCTCCTAAGGAAGTTGATTTTCCCAATGAAGGTCTGTAATTCTTTGATGTTTCTCGGGTGTGTGATTTGCAGTATTCCCTCAACTCTTTGTGGGTCTATCCTAATCCCTTTTTCAGATATAATGTGGCCAAGAAGTTTTCCTTCTTGCATTCCAAATACAGTATTTTTGGGATTTAATGACATACCAAACCTTCTACATTTTTCAAACACTTTCCTCAGATGTTTTAGATGTTCTTCTTCAGTCTTAGAATAGATTTTTATGTCATCCAAGTAAATAACAATGAAATGCCCTATCTCATCTGAAAAATTTATATCCATTGCTCTTTGGAAGGTTGCACCAGCATTCATCAACCCAAAAGGCATTTTTACATACATAAAGGTGCCCCACAGAGTGGTAAAAGCTGTTTTTAGTTGATCTTCTGGGAGGACTAGGATTTGGATGTAACCTGAGAAACCATCTAGCATGGAGATTCTCTTGGAGCCTACTACTTTCTGAAGAATGTGTTCCATTTTTGGCAGAGGGTAGTTGTCTTTGAGTGAGGCTCTATTAAGATTTATGAAGTCTATACATAATCTGATCTCACCTATTTTCTTCCTCACAGACACTAAATTCAAAACCCAATCAGAGAACCTTACGGGAACTATTATACCTGCCTCATACATATTTTTAATCTCTTTTTCCACTGCAGGCAATTGTTTTGGGTTTATTCTGCGGAGTATTTGTCTAAAGGGCTTCTGATTTTATTTCAAGGGTATTTTATGATGTATGATGTTTGTATCATAAGCTCTTAAATCTTCGTAGCTCCAAGCGAATACGTCAATAAATTCTTTGAGAAGGTCAATGTATTTCTTTTTCATCTTTGTGGGTAAGGATTTTGCCAATTTAATCATTTTGGGCTTATCTTCTGTGCCTATATTGCATTCTTCTACGTCATAGTCCGCATGCTCTATGGTAGGCTTTTTAGCTACATCATCAAAGTCAAAAAGATCTTCTAACGGCTCCAGACCTCGAGGTATGTTCTTATCTTTGGCCTGCAACACCTCTACTTCTTCATTGTCTGCGTTTTCACACTCTATGGTTGAAATTCCAGTTTCTTCATTTAAAGCACTTATCTCTATGTTACAGGGTGTCTCTTCCTCATCTAAGGATTCTTCACTTAGGCAGCTACTGTGAGATTTAGAGTCTGAATCAGAAAATTAAAACTCATTCCTGCCTATCAGGAAATCTTCGATCTGTTTATCTCCTTCAAAAACCTGCCAATATTTTTCATTGTCCAGCACTGCGGGTCTAAATTTGGTCTGAATGATGATCTGCTGGTCATTGGGAGTCTTAGGGTATGAACTGGTCAGGCAAGCTAATCCATTTACAATGGTGTTCTGATTTCTAGGAACAAACACTAATTCGTATTCAACAAATGTTTTTAATAAATCCATAGTGTCATTCCTATACTCTCTCAACCTTGGATGTCTCATTGTGTATTCACCATTCACCTGTTTAACAATCAACTCGAAGTCTCCATGCACAGTTATTCTGCGGGCTCCTAATTTCTTCAACAGATTTAAACCCAGAACTAAAGCCTCATATTCTGCAATATTATTTGTACATTTGAAATGGAAGTTGCAGGCATGGCTCTCCGCGTAGTCGCTCTCTATGTTACGTAACCATACCCCTGCTCCAGCAGTTCTTCTTGTGTAGGACCCATCGAAACTCATCTCCCACAGGGGTTCATTCTCGTTTTTGTTATCATTTATTTCCCTACGGCTGGGTTCGTCATTATGTTGCATTATAGGGTCTGCACTAGGCTGAGGGTCGTTTTTTTTTCGTCATGTGTGTGGAAATCAAAGGGGTGACTAGTTGGCTGATCGTATTCAGTTTCCATTTCACTTCGCGTCGTTGTTTCAGTGCACTGTTCGAAGTTTCCTACGTCTTCCTCCACCAAGTCTAGGGTATCCATTATGTTTGAGTCCATTGGCTCTATTTCATCAAGTGTACCTTTGCCTGTATCTACGTTTTCAGATTCTGGTTCCCCCAAAGATTTATCATTGCAGAGGATAAAGGAATCCAGGTATGTATGTACAGACTATAGAGGAGAATTTTCAGACTTTTGAGGGCTACTAACCAGGAATTTCATTTGTGCCTCCCTGTACAGTCTTCTAAGTTGGCCAAAGATTAGGATTGTGGCATCAGCTCCATCCATCTACATTGTCCCTGGCAGCTTGGCTCCCCATGATCTTGATAATAACATGCCATACTTGGGTGGCACATTAGCCACCACAACATCCATGACCATACATTTTGCTGGAATATGGGCAAGGCTCACACATAAATCTTTGATCAGGCCAAGACACTTTACTCTGCTAGAGTCAAAATAATATAGGTCTTTATAAGGACGGGTTATCTCCAGGCATAATCTTTCCATCACTACTTTATGCATTAGGTTATGTGATGCTCCAGAATCGTGCATTGCATTATGGAGAATCTTGTCATGAATATTAAGACTGATATAAAAAGGGGGCACTACCCCTTCATGAAACTTTCCTTCTATCTTTGGACCAAACAGAAGGGAAGGTTGATCGTCACTCAGATTTACAGTGTCACTGCTCTCTCCTAAATTTAATGCTTTCAAAATCTGGCCTTTATATACATCCTGAGTGGCCAGCTCAGAGAGTGGGACAAAGATTTTATTTTTTGCAATCTCACTCTCCAAATTGAAAGTGGACTGATTCTTTGGAATGTTTGACTCTGTCTTGTTAGCCACTGCCTTAGTGGCTGAATCAGTGTGTTGATTCTCACTATGTACAATGTTAGAAATTGTTTTATCAGGAGCACTAACTGTAGTGTCAGTGCTGGTAGTTGGTTTACCCTGTCTGTCAGTGTTTTGGTTGTCCTTTTCTCTGTTCTTGCCAGAACTCTCAGTCGCTGTTTTTTTACTTTCAGCAGTCACTTTAGAAGTTTTCTCAGGCCTTTTCTTGATGGTAACCTCGGAAGCCTTTTTTTTGCAATTGTCTTGACTCTTCTTGCTTCTAAGTTCATATTGTTCTCTGACCTGCATCATAGAATTTTCAAATCCTAACCTGTAATCCTCATATTCAAACCATTCTTCATCCCAACATGAGGGAGAAGATTGATCTTCTTCTGTGGAATAGTTATGGATCAATTTTTCGACTTCAAACATGTTTATTGTATTCCCTTCAGACTCTTCTATGATTCCTTCATCTTCATCAAGAAAGTTTTCTTGAAATGGGGGAATGACTTGCTAATCTAATTCTCTTTGTCTGTTGGGAGTGGTGTTGTTTTTCTAAAGTTCTGGTTCTGGTTTTGGCTTCTATTTTGGTTACTGACTGTGACAACCATATTTTCCATCATTTGCTGTAACTTTTCCACATTTTTAGACAATCTATCGTAATTTTGGTCAGATGAGGAAGCTACATTTTCATCTCTATATGTTACCCTCTTCTCAGCTCTCAATCTTGCTCTTTTCTCAATCAGATTTGCCTCTATATTCACTGCTCCTTTCTGCATGTCCTCCAACGTGTTGTATTCTTAATCCCTAAGCTGGTAGGCCATGTCAGCATCAAAGCCTTCGGGGTATTTTGCTAGAGCCATACCTTGTGGAGGTTTCATATGTGGAGGGAGAGCATTGTAAATGCTATTAAATCTCGTTGTGTAATCATGGACACTCTCTCCTAAATTTCTTTTAAGGCTCATGTATTCTGCTAAGAGTTGGCGAGGGTTTGCTCTAACTTCCCATTTGTTTATGAAAGTCTGATATAGAGATGGAAGATCATTAATGCTACCCGGAGGTAGGCCTTTAAACCATTTTTTCACATCACCCCCTAAGCTCTGGGCAAATATTATCATTTTGACTGTATCATCATCTATCTCCATGTAGTCAAAAGAATCTTCCATCCTATCTACATGATATTCTGCTGTGGTAGACTCTTTTGCAGTGAAGTGTGGGATCTTCGATTGATAATCATTGGGTAAGGGTACTAGAGGCTGAGGTAGAACCAGAGGTGCATACTAGGATGCCATGATGATGTTCTGATGAGGTAAAGGATTGACTTGAGAAGCTGGTATATGGATGACAGGGATACTAGGACCAGCAGAAGTTTGTTGAGCAGATTTAGGATGACTGAGCCCCAAGTTCTGAATAAAGTGTATGTCAGGGGGTGTAGATGGAGGGGTCTCCTTGTCCCTAATGTGTTCACCACTATGGGGTGGTGAACCAGGGAGCTCAAGGTCTGGCCGGTCTAGGGAACTGAGTGACCTAGTTCTTGGTAAACTGTTTTGAGGGCCTCGGTCAAAAAATGGGTCTGATAGAGCTGTAAAGTATTCTGGTGTAGAGTTAGCTCTATAGATATGGCTGGAAATAATTGATCTCTTATGTGCAGGAGATCCCTTGAGGATGCTCTCCGGATTGTCAACTATTTCAGGTGGGTTTGGGTTAGGGTAAGCTCCTGTGTGAATGGTTCTGTAAGCCAGAGTGTTGTTTTTAACCAAGCAGCTTAACCCTACTTGTTACTTCTAACTGGGTTGATGTTGTTATGGAGGTTGGTCTCCCAGTGGAGTCTAATGTGAACCAAGATAATCAGCAGGCCTACTGATCACCGATGGAGTCTTTAAATTGTTTAGGAACTATGGAGTCGCCAAGTGGAAGGTTTAGGATGTTCTTGGAAGGTACACTGTCCACCACAGTGCTTATGAGATGTCCCCTTTCAAGGATATCTTCCAAACATGGTAAAATCTAACCAGAGATTGACTGGGAGGGCATTTACTAGATATGTCACCTCTGAGAGAGTGTGAGATCTGGAGGCTACCTGGCCCTTTCCAGACTCTGTCCAAGAGTATGGGAGAAACACAACAAATGGTATAGAGGTTGATGTGTGAATAGGAGTGTTTTACTGCCAACCTAACCAGAGATTGTAGGTTTCTGAGGCTCTTATGATATACTAAGGTAAGGAATACTCAGAATGTCCCCAGCGGAGTCACCATTATGTTGGGGTTCCCATGTTTTGGCCAGATTGGCAAGACCAAAAGATGAGACAACATCAAACCAATTTCAAACCTCAGGATCTAGCCCTCCTGGGTCCAGATATGGACCTCTCAAGATGTGTCAAAGGTATATGTCTTTGAGCTCAAAGTTTAAGATGTTAGGCTAGTTATAGTCACAAGGGTTGTTTGTTTGATTTGTTTTGATTTGGTTTTTGGGAATCAAGAATGAAGGTTTCAATATGAGACAAGGCAAGGCAAAGAATATTTTAGGCAAGGAGAGATAAATTCAGATAGTATTCAAGACCATTGGGAAAATGGAGTCAGGAAAGGGTTTACTTACTGTTCAATACGCAGGCTTTCAGTTGGGCTAGTCATCTAAAGCATTGGATCCTAAAATGATTTGGTGAAATGGGAAAATAATGAAAGAAGGTGAAAGAGTGAGGGTAAACCAATTTCTGTCTATAGATCAGGTCAGAGGTCATTTAACTCTAGACCTGCTTGGACATACTCTAGGGCAACTCTCAAAGGAAGGCGAGGAACAAACTGAGGGAACTTAGAAAGGTTTAACTAACTGAAAAGGATCCTAGTGAGACAGAGATAGAGTTATAGACTCCCAGTGTTCCCAATTCATTTAATTAAACTCTAACAATAACATCTAAGAAGAAGATTCATTAACTCATACATCATCTAGCAGGCAATAACATCCACTACACTGGTTAAATTAACTGAAACTAATTCTTGGATAACACATTTAGCAAAAAACATTAAGGCAAGGAGAGAAAAAGCATAGGGTGCCTAACAAGGGAAAATCCTATACTATATTTCTGATGCAAGCCATAAGAACTGAAATGGAATGAAATAAAACACAGAGATGGAAAAACATCACCAGTTGCTTTAGATCAGGATCCAAAGAAATGTGCTTGTCATATTAAAAAACAACACCATTCATGTACAACATTTCCCACAGCTTGAACAGCCTGAATACATCTTTCTTCAGCCTATCTTACAACTTTACATAGAACTATATCTCACAGAAAAAACTTGCAGTTCTCTGATATCTCATCAATAACCTTTACAATAGTTTTCTCATGATTTTTATAACTGAAGATAAGCGAAGGAGGTAGGTAGAAGATTAAATGAAACATTAAACTTAGAAAAGAAAGAGGGGGTCAAAGCCCATTCTGTTTTAAACTCTGATCATTAATCTCTGGCACCTTTGGAGGAAAAAATGGTCTTCGTCAGGCTTCATTTACTCCATATAGGTCTTTGATGCATTTCTGGTTTGCTGTACTCTGTGGTACCTTTGGTGAATAAACAAACTGGTAAATAAAAATAGAATGATCTGCCATACTTGTGCAACAAATGCTCTGAGAGATTTGGACTGTGTTCTGGGTGGAAATCTCCCCTGGAGCATGGCATACAATAACAACCGTATGGGAAACTTGTCCTTCCTGGGAGGAAAACATTATGCTGATGTAGAAAAACCTGTTGTATAATAACTTCTGCATATCTGTATCCTCTGGTGATCTATGATGTCTTTGACCTTGGTAGCTTGCGTTGAAAAACTTGGTTTAAGGCTTATAGATCTTCGTTTTCATGCCTGGAACTCTCTGTCACTTCATTTATACCCCTGTCAACAAAAACCTGCCGCTGTATCAATACTGTGAAATCATGGCAGCGTTTCAACTTCATAAACTCTGCAAAACCCACAACTGTGTGAAGAAAAACATGCACGGAGGAGATGGATGGTTACGGAGGACCGGCGGAGTGATAGCGCGGCTGTGGTAATAGTGGTTTGACACGAAAAAAAATTCTTTGATATGGAAAATAATAGGGTTTGGTGAAGAAATGCATCGTGGACCGTTTGATCGTGATGTGGAGGCGTAGATAAACAGTGGAGACCAACAGTGGAATGATATATGAAATGGGCGAAATGCATACGAAACGTTAAAATTTAATGCAAAAATGCAAAGGTTTGGACTTTGGTGAAAATACACAGGAAACACATGAAATGCAACGGAAATGCGATGAGGTGGGACCCAGCGGAGGCGAAGATGCGATCGGATCTGAGTCGTCAGATCTCAGATCCAACGGATGGTCAGGATCAACTCAGAGCATCACAATCGGAAGGAGTAAAGGGGACACACTTCATAAGTTTTCGATTGCGATTAAGGAAGGGAAGCGATGACCGTAAGATCTGGCAGAGGAAAGAACGGCGGAGATCTGCTCGGAACAATCGCAATCGGAGGAAAACAGGTGCAACATATTACAAATGTTCCGATTGCGATGGGTTGGGAGGAGAGATGACTGTCGGATCGTGGTTCTAAATGGACATTCGAGATCAAATCGGGGGATGGCACGATCAGGGATCGGAGGGAAGGGCCTGCGATTGCGATCGGAAGGGAGTTTGCGATTGCGATGATCGGAGTGGGGTTGCGATCAATCGCATCGCAAATGCTTGCGATGAACCGATCGGGGACTTAACCAAAGCCTTGCGATTGAAAGGATTTACGATATAGTGCGGGCCATCCGATCTATGTGGTAGATCAATGGTGGAAAACAAGTTGCAGGTCTTGTTAATAAAACAATCGCATCGGAACTTTTTTAATGTAACAAAGGGATTGGCTTCCTCTGACGATTCCGATTGCGATTGGCACTCAAGACTTAGGCATTTGGTCTTAGCGTAAGGGCATGTGTGGGGAAGTGGTTGAAAGGGGCTGGCGGAAAAAGGGGCTAAGCCTTATTATAAGGTCGAAAAGTGGGTTTTTGCCCATTTTTAATGAAATTTAAGGTTGGGAATGGGTAACGATAGGGAGGAAAATGGGAAATTTAGCCAAACAAAGGGCAAGGGCAGGATTCAAGGGGGGTTTTGGGTATGATTCAGGAGAGTAAGGGGGGATTTTGACAAAAGGGAAAAAGGGGTGAAATGAGGCATTCTGCAGAGGTACAAAGGGCAGATAATGGCCTTTTGGGAGCATCATTCTTCATCAGTAAGGCCCATTTACATCATTACAGCAGGGGGGAAAATAGTCAAAGGAAAAGACATAAAATGGTTAAGGATGATGGTAACCAAGGAAATACATTCCATGGCTTCTAAATAATCTATCCCCTTGCCTTCAAGGAATTCATGAGGGCTAACAAGAAATGCTTTGTTTTCAAATGCTTGACATCAACTTAAGAGACTTGGTTAATTGATTGAAAAAGACCCTAGTGAGACGGGAGGATAAATTCTGACTCCAGTATCCCAATTCTTTAATTAAAACCCAACAGAACATCTAAGAAACCCAGTTGTAAATTCATACCTTGTGCTGAGTGAAAAAACGGCTTCCTCTGTGCAGTTAAATTATCTTGAATTAGTTCTTAGATAACACAGAAATTAGTAGAAAACATAAAGTGAGAAGAAACGCATTAGGAATTTCCCCATGCAAGAATATCCCAAGCAGAATTTCGATACTTACTGAAAGGAAATACAGTAATGATACCATAGGAAAACGAGAGACAAATGCGAGAAAACATCACTCCTTTAAATGGGGATCCAAAGAAATTTTCACATCATTAAAAAGAGCAACACCATTCATCTGCAAAATTGTCCAATGGCTTGATGTCGGTGAATACATCTTCCTGGCCTATCTTACAGCTTACAGAACTATATCTCAAGAAAAGCATTTAAATCCCAGTCTTAGATCAACCACCAACAACAACGTTTTCTCATGAGTTTTATATGCGAAAGAGGCAAAGGTAGGTAGCTAAATGAAACCTTAGCAAGTAGAAGAAGAGGCAGAGCTCATTGCAATCTTATCTATACATTGGTGCAGTACTTTGGATGAAAGAGTGGTCTTAACAATCTTCTCTGATAGTCTTGTGAAAATGCTGGCTCTGAAGCACTCACGTAGTACTCACAAAATAAAAAAAAAAGAGCTAAATGGCTTAGGTTGCCATATTGCATAAAATCTTCTAGTAACATTAGGACTTCTATGGATCAGAATTTTCTTGGAAGCTCGATGTAGAGTAAAAACGGTATGGAAACATCCTTTCTGGGAAAAACCTCACACGTGTCAATGCCGATAATATTAACTTTTCTGTCGTTGTGGCCTCATTAGACATACATGTATTACACCAAGGTCTTCATCTGAAAATTACATTTCAGCAAACATTGGATTAAGGCTTAAATACTAATTCTTAGCTTTAAACTCTTTTATCTTTCATTGATACTCTTTTACTTCATTAGGCACATCTTTGTCTGTGAAATGGAACTTTAATGATGCTAGATGGTTCCCACAGTTAACTTGTTCTCATAGAAATATTGTTGAAACATTTAAACGTTCTCTGTAATATCAGACTTTGAAAACGACCTTCTGCGCACTTCCTGTGTCACTATAACAATGGCTTGTGAGAAATGGCGATTTCCACCGCTATTACCACCAAAAGCACACAAATATGTTAAAAAAATCCATGCATGGGGGTGGATGGATGCGGTGGAATTTTTTGAGGATGGCGGCGAAGCGTGGTGTATAATTGGATACAATGAGAAAACGGTGGAAAAATCTGATGTAATGGTGAAAATGATGCGGTGAAAGTTTGGTGGAGAAACAATTATGGGTCGTTCGATCGGGTACGGAGGCGATGATCGAAAGTGGATATTAAATAATGGGATGGCTTATGAGGAGTCAGCGGAGGAATATGACTTGTGTAAAACATTAAAGTTTTAATGTTTGGGGGCGGAAGGAATGATTTTGTCTAAATCATGAAAATTCGACCTTTGAACAAAATGCAAAAGTGGGTGAAAATGCAATGAAAAACATATGAAATGGGTTTGAATGGTGAGACTTAGGTGTGACAAAGGCGGAAGATGGAATATGGACCATATATCTCGGGAGGATATCGACGGTTGGGTATATGATGAGATGCTATGGTCGCGCGATGACACGTGGCGTTTTGGAAACCACCTATATCCGTCGAAATTTGAGCTTGTTAAGCCGGATGCCAAGGCGCACGATGTGCGTTGCGCTGTGGGTCCAGAATGTGAGTCTAATGGCAGTGATGGATGAAGCATGATATGGGAACGTGCGCGGACGGTAAGAGGTGAGGGCCGATAAAGAGAAGTAGGTTTCAATACGGGTCCATCGATCTATGAATGAACGGCGAGATGCGTGGAGGAAGCAAAGGCGGGCGGGGCTGGTTAGTGGTGGGAGAAGTAAATTCGTTGGATCTGGATGAGGCGGCGGGAATTTAATGATGAAGCGAGAGGCAAGGGATAGCAGCCACGGGAGAAATGCGGCCCACGGGTCAACGGGATGGACGGTTGTGATCTATCGGAACCCGGAGAGCGGGGCCGGGTCCCCATTCAAGTGCGGCGGTGCATGCGGACCGTTAGTTGGTGCAAATCAACGGGCGTATTCCCGGATCGGAGGGTGACCAATCGAGAAAAGCACGGGGTGAATTGAGGAGAGACACAGAATTTGTGGGATTAGAATGGATAGATGGCTCAAATTCAATCGGGGCTCGCCCGTCGAGGGTATGAAGAATTTCGATTGACAAAATAGAAAGCTCACTTAGATGATGCGATGGTCGTCGAGATCTCTTTGGCACTCAGACAGTCTTACTTGATTCTTAGGGAGGATGGGGGCGCGGTGGGAAATGCGGCAGACCATTAGATCTTTCGGATCAACGGCGGAGATCGCTTCAAAGGCCAACAGAACAAACACCATACATCGAGAGATTTTTTGTTTACAAAGGAAAAACATTCCGCTCCAACTCTTGTTTGATGCGATGAGTGCCTTATGCCTTAGCACTTGGTCATAGCACTCGGGTTTATGGAGGGAAGTGGTTAGGCGGCCAAAAAGTGGCTAAGCTGTTTTATAATAAAAATGTGTTTTTGACTTAAAAGACAACGTTTTAAGGCTTTAAAAGAGAGAACTAGGTAAATGGAAAAATGGATTTTAAGCCAAACGAAGGGTATTTGTAAAGATTCAAAAGAAATGAATGGTTAGGCGGCAGGAATGGATTTTGGGGGTTAAAGGGGAAACTTTGAAATAGGAAAAAAAGGCTAAAATGGGGGAAATTTGAAGGGATACAAAGGGCAAATCAAGGCATTCAGCATATTTTTTACGGAGACGAAGACTTTTTGGATGGAAACAACAGTGAAGATATTTTCAGAAGAAAGGCTTCCCTTATAGAGGCTTCAGAATGAGAGATTTTCATGGGAAATGTATCTCTTGAAGGCTCAGAGAAAAAAGTAGCACAAACACAGCGAAAAAAATTTCATAGGTGGCTAACATAACAAACATGCAACCGAGGAAATTGATGCACGATACTAGAAAAACCTAGGGCCATTAGATGCCGTCCCAACGGAAAAGGAAAAAAACAACCAAAAAACGAAGCCAATAAAAGGACAATAAAACCAGCAATTGAAGGGTAGAACATGTAAATCATACGAGAGAAAAGGACCGGAAGGGAAAGACACAACGGTAGACTTGAGAAAAACCTTAATTTTCACACACTAGAATTGGCGCGACTTTGGGGTTATTCACTGCTGACCCAATGGCGTGGCTTTATAACTAAAAACTAGCACTAGTCGATGTGATTGTGAGACAAATAAAAGAGCTAATTCCTGAAAAAAAAAAGAAAAAAAAACGAAGAATTTCTCCTAGCCAAGATGAGGCTCACCACTTCAAGAAAAACTAAAAGATCATAATTTATGAAAAACATAGGAACAAATATGGAAATGGTTTTCGAATAAACTAATTCGAAGGGCTAAGACCTCAAAGAGTGACAAACTCATGGCTCCCCCAGCGGAGTTGCCAATTTTTTGTCCGGGAGTAAATCCCTCTACGGACGGGCGATCCTCTCCTTCAGGGTGGGTCTAGCAACTATGGGTATACTAACATCTACCTTCTGGGTGTAAATGAAATTGAGCAAGGAAGATGACCTACTGCTTATTCTGATGCTATGTTTCAACTTCCGTCAAAGCCTCTTGATGCGTCACTCTTCTCAAGCTCGATACCTTGTGCTACCAACATTCGATTACCTATTTAGATAGTCAAGATACCACGACAAGCGTAAAATCACGACAAACATAAAACAATCACAATCTATCTGAGAGTGATAAAGGAATGCTAGAAATTTCATTACTTATAAATGTAAACAAGAGTGGAAGATAAACATTAGTTCCATTTTATTATGAAAAATACAAGGGAGTTTACAACCAAGCCTTCGAGTTGAGGCTCTCCTTGGCCAGTGCGTATCCAAGCACATTTTGCAACACCCTCATACACAAAGGTCCAGATCTCACTATGTTCCTAACACACAAAAACAATCACACTCTGTCTATTCTCTCGAAGCTGCGATTGCTTCTTCTCTCTATTCTAACTAAGAAAGTAGAGGTGAAAGAGGTCTCCTTATATAATAATGGAGGAGGAGGTTATAGGCCCCTCAAATAATGGGAAAGAGCTTATCTTGGAGTAGTTCCTATTTCTTGTGAACAAGAAGCCCAAGGAATCCCTCGGCCATATCCTCAAAACAAACTCCATTTTCATGCACCTTATGAAGCTCCTAGTTGTGGAAACTTCAACTATTTTAGCTTTCTAAAAGAGGATCGGTGGGGTCTGGTGGCTCCGCTGTATCGGCGTGGGTCAAACAATGAAACAAGCAGGCCTTGAAAACTAGGTTTTTTACGGGCATCTTCCGGAAAATTTGTAAGGGGAGATGGTGGAAAACAAAGTGTGGTTTAGGGGTATGTATTCTTGGAAAGTACAAAAGGGTCAACATGTGGTTATCAAGGATCAGGAAAAGACGGAAATTACAAGGACGATGACAAATTGCTCTATAACGACATTTATGTTGGCATTTGGCTTTAAAACAATGAATCATGGTGGTGTGGAGGTGGTGTGTGCCCATTGGATAATGGCCCGACCCTTTATGGTGTAACGGATTTCTTAACGGGAGGGGATGTGATTGAGTGAAGCGCGGACGGGCGAGAGAAAGGTGGTGCGAATGGTATAGGAAATGGTAAAAGGCGCGGTGGTTTGGTGGGTGGCACAAGGGACACTGGAGGGCGAAGGCGGCGCGGTGTTAGAGGGGGATGCGGGGAGATAGCAATGAGCGCAACATGTGGTCAAAGGCGGTATGAGATAAACGCCCATTCAGGACTCCCCCTTTAAATTAAAATTAGGCGGATGCGGGAGGCCGAAAGACATTGTAGGCCATATGATATGCGGAGGTGAGCGTAGATGGAGAGGATTCTGAGGAGGGTTATCACAAATTTGATGTGGAAAAAAGGTGGGCCCACCCGCGGCCAGCACATCGTAGATTTTATTATGTCGCGGGATGTAAATCTAAACTCTATGACACATGTATCAGGGAGGACGTAGAAAAAACCGGGTGGGTCCGTCCGCGGCCCATAGATCGCGAGATTTTGTTATGTGGCATGAGTAAAATTTAAACTTTGCGATTTGTGATATACGCTCGGAGTCCTACCCGCTTTGCAAATCGCACTTGACTTTTAACATGAACCCTTCACGCCTATCTTGTAAAACTTGCGATTTGCGATTGCGATCGGGTCCCCCTTGCGCAACGTATCACACTTTTCCCGACTGGTCAGAACTGAACCTTTGCACTCCTTGCCAGCCCTTGTGATGTGCGCTATGCGATGGTTATATACGCAGGATTACGGCACAGCACAACGGGCGCTTAATAGGTAAGTTTAAAAATGAGCAAAGTGTGGGATGCGATGCGCTAAGCGGCTAGGAAAGTGTGAAAAGGAAAAAAGGCTAAGAGAAAATGCAAAATATGAAGGTTTGCATGTCTCAGATTTAGTGATGTATAAAGGTTGGATAGGATCCCCTGCAAATCTCATTAAGTAGAAAGGTTAAATCTTGTGGGGTGCGAAGTGCGGGCAAAGGTAAGTATACGGATTTTAGTGGGTGGGTGGAGCTATAGCATTAAGACTTAGGACTTAGATATAAGTGGGTTTATAGAGGGATGAGTCTAAATGGTTATGTATGTGGAGTTTAAATGGGATTAGAACATTGGGTCCAGATTAGGAAAATGAAAGGTAAAGGAAAAGAGGTAGATGGTATGAATGAGGGCAATATGGATTTTTCTCACCCATCACTCTAAATCAGCAACCCTTTCCTCCTTCCCACTGAGCGAAAGGTAGATAGATTCTTTTTGAATTTTTATTTCAGGGCTCTCCTTTCTTCTTCCTAAAAATAAATGATAGCCATGGAATATTATTTTTAACAGAGAAAAAATCTAAGCAATAATCGGTCACTGGTGATCTTTGGTAATCTGGGGTCTAATAGAATACATCGAGAGACGTTGGCATTCGGATCTTGACAAGGATTTGGAAGGTGGCGGATCTGCGGGAAAGGGCGATGCTCGGACTTGTCAACATCAAAGACAATAAAACGATCATCACGGGAAAGTCCACGGCTCATGGCAGTTAGTAGATATTTTCATTGTGAAGGGCCGCTGACCTTCAACGTTGACATGGCGGCGGAGATTGTGCCAAGTCATCTATTATACGCTGGTGTCGGCGGCTTTACCGGAAGCAACGTTTGGGTATAACGGCGTTCTTCAGGATAATGGTGTCATACCTACTGGTAGGCCCCAGAAGGGATATGTAAAGGACCATTGGGTGTCGAAAGAGGATCTATGGGACCTAAATACTTGGGAGCTTGGTGGCGGACGTAGCGGGGGCTTGTTATGCTGGCGGGCAGAGTCTGAAGAGTTGAGGTCAACAATGTTGATACAGTCGAGTTCATCATGAGGATCTGGTAATAGAAATTGCAGGATGGAGGAGTTTGGATGGCGAAGCAACTTTCGGGGTTATTACATATCCTTCTTGGGGGAAAGGATTAGTAAACACGGCCGGTTGGGTGGGCGCAACATTAGGAGGAGCTGAAGAAGAGGCTTGTTGTCCTCAAGATGCTACTTGAGCTTCCCACATTTGACGCATGCGAGGTAAAGGGGACAATCATGGGTATAGTGACCATAGACCTTTGAATCAAGAACAAGGTTTACTCGTGCGGAATAGGCTTGTCTGCTTGGGCTAAGCACCATGTTGCTAGGTTGCGGTGTTAGATGTATTCCCTTAGGGATTGTTTCTGGATTACGGAGTGGGTTAGTTTTGGTTTTCCTTTCCTCTTATTTTTTGGAAGTGGTAGGATTAGTCGCACTCTCTTGCGCATACACGACCCTAGGGGGGTGGTTGTCGATGCGAATCTTGAGAAGGAAAGGAAGGCTAAGGTGCTTGTGTTGGAGGAGCTAGAGTACCGGGCTACGGATACGGATGTCAATGGATTTGAAACATTGGGGTAAACGGGTTGGGCAAAATCATGAGGCATGCCATGTCCTAGATACATCTTTGCTAGGTGGGGGAAAGATCTTGGAGGAGCTGGCCCCTCCACGAGGAAACCATAACCCATGGGAGGATGGGTGTACGAATGTGAAATGGATCCAACGATACCGTCGGAAACATGGGATGCCCCCGGTGTGTTGGCACCACCAGATGCAGGAGATTAGGTAAGATAATATAAATATATACTTCTCGTGCACGTAAGTCATCTACTTCAATGCAATCTGGAGAGCGCTTCCTCGTCGAGGAAAGTGAGATGCGACATCTTTTCCCGTCGCCGGAAAAGTCAGAAACCGAGTCCATGTATACACGGTCTTCAAAAACGGTGAAAATGCTTTGGCTCTGCTCACACATTCACGATATGATGGATAGGTAGGTAAGCGAGAGTTTGACGAAGAGGTTAAGAGTTCGGTACACCGGTGCCATAGCGAAGGGTAAGATGGAAGTAAGACCAAAAAATCCTTGGCAAGGGTCACAAAAGTAGTAAGGCGTGAGGAGCTGGTCAACATACCACTTGGAATCTTCTCCGATGAGGTGTATCTTTGAATAACCGAAGACGAACGAGTCTTGATTGATGGAGTTATACGAACTTCTCCCATGGAAAGAGCAGACATGGTTGGTAGGATCCTCACAACATTTTCCTTCAAACTTGGGGTATCTAAGAAGCTTTTTAGTTGCTGCTTGAGGCCAATAAATCATGGTGTATGGGGTCATTAATCCATTGTTGAAATCGGAAAGGCTTAGGCCTGCCATATAGACTAAGGAGTAGCCAAAATAGTTCATATTCACGGCTTCCTATGCTTATTTCTGACATTAGAGTGGAGACCTGCAAAACTGTCTGATTCACGAACTAGACATGATGAAGGTGAAAGGTCGAGGAGAGCCGGGGATGAACTAGAAGGGAACTGATGGACGAAGCAGTCCAGGAATGGTGACTTGGCGAAGGACAAACTTGGACCCTACATGGTGGAGTAAGTCTTCCTAATGGAAATGAGGATGAAGGCCTTCAATCCTACTAGAATAAACTCCTTGGGGGCGCAATGATGGTAAAGAGACACAAAACCCAATAAGGAAGAGAGAGATAATAAGAGAGCGAGGAGAGTCTTGTCATTAATTACAATGTTTAAGTCTTGGCACAGCGTGTAAAACCCCAGGTGCTCTTCGCTTTAGGTGTGCGTGTATGTATTAAGTGTGTTAATTTGATTAAGCTATCGTGTGTAGACAAAAAGAAAAAAATGTTTGTATAGCTGTAAATAAAGCTAGAAAGTGACGGTAAAGGAAAGCAGCAATGATAAAATAAATAACTAAGATGTAATTTAGCCAAAGGAGGGAGGGATTCCTAATAGTATATGGTTGGCAATCTACTCAAGAAGCTTACATAAAATGGCCAATGGATATAAGTTCAAGAGGGATAGGGATCTAAGTTCATATCTACTAGAAAAAGGGAGCATAAAACAATAAAAAACCGAGAGAAAAATTTTGCAAAATAGGTAGCTTAAACGCTACAACTTGAAGGAAGACGGAGGGGACCCTAAAAGGAGGACCAAAAAAGCTGAAAGAGGTGTTTTGATGGATAAATAAACGATCTAAAATGGATTTGAAGAGTATAGGTTCAAATCTGAAAAATAGTTGAAAAACACTAAAATCAGGAAGACCTGCTTAAGCTAAACTCCTCTTAAAAGATTAGACGTATTTGAAGCCCTACGCGGCTTGGTTCCTACTTTGATGAGTAAAACTAAGCAAGTACGGGTCTAAGACAAGTGAAGAGGTAGGTCGAGCAAACACGAACGGTGCCCCGAAAAAAACCGAAAAGTCGAAAAAATCCCGCAAAAAATAGGTCACAAAGGTTACGGCTGTTTCCATTAAATTTTGATTTCAGTTGTTGTTCGCTACCGGAGAGTTGAGGTCACAGTTTTGGGCCAAAAAGTGTGATTTTCACTTCTAGCTATCTCGAGAGAAGGTTTCGAAAAAAGTGTCGTCTCTGTTATAATTTGATACCTATTACTGCAAAGGCAGAAACACACGAAAGTTAAAATTTTTATTGTTTTAGGGTTTAAGGTTAAAAATGACATCCAGAAATGAAAAATAAGAAGTTGAAGAAAAACCTAGGTTGGGCGTAGTCATGCGAGGATGCGAAAAACGAAATCATTATAAGCCCTTGTGGAGTCGCCGGTTATTAGTGTGAATTCTAATCACAAAAGCGTACTAAAAATCTCACTTTAGTTGTGCATAAAAACGGCAATGTCAATTTCCTTAGATCTACGGTTAGTGATCGAATAAATGCTACGAGAAATCTAGGATCTACCACAATTAAGACATTAAACAACAAATAATAAGCAGAGTTGCTCCATGCATCCAATGAACAAGACAAGAATTTTTAAAAGAATTTTTTGTATTATGACACACGGGGAAGGGAACATAGAGAAAGTGATACAGTCCCCCTCAATGGGATGTAGGTTCTTGTATGTCCTCGGTGCTTGGGATCTAATATACTATCTCTCTTGATGGTACGAAAACTGAGACCAAAGAAATGGAACTCAAGGGAGTTCACAAGCAAAAGTACAAAAATATGACAATGATGGGAGGATCAAAGTCAAACCAAAAGTATAGATCAAGAGTGATCAAGGTAGTGAATGAATGGAAAATCCTTCTATTTATAACAAAATATTGAGTTAGTCTAGATATTAGTGTAATTAAAATATTATTAACCAAATCTAGATTCAACTTTTATAAAATATTTTATTATTTTTGTTGGAGGCGAAAAGAAATTTGAATTTGGTCAAATCCTTTATTTAGAAATAATAAATATAAATGATTTATTTATTATTTTAAGAATGTGGTTAGGTAATAATTAAAAAAATAAAGATTTATTCAATTATTTATAAATGATTTAGTCAAATTTAGCAGAATATTATTAAATAATGATTTAAATAATTATTCAAAAGAAAAATAATAAAATAATATTCTTATCAATTATTTTCATTTTTGGGTTAAATATGACGGGGAATATTAATTAAAAAATGATTTAATTAATTATCCCTAGATTAAAATCAAACAAATAAGGATTTATTTAATTATTCCTCATGGGGTTTCTTGTTTAATTTATAAATAACTTGAAAACTATTGGGTTATTCAATTATTTTTCATAGTGAAAGCAATTTTACTATGGTAAAATTGGTCTTACATGGTGTACTTTAGTCCATCTAATAATAAGGTTAGGTGACCAAAATTGTTATGCCAGAGTATCATATTTGTGTTGGATATTTTCTACATGGTATCGGACCGCCAAGAATCACAATACAAGAGAAGAAATTGAGTATGTCTTGAACGAGTTTCAAATTTGCGATTTATTCTTCATGGTCTGGCTAGCACTATCAAGATGTCTTTCAATGGCTTTAGACTCGAATAGCATTATCGAAGGGATAATCTAATTTTTATTTCATGGAAGGATAGGATGGAGGCAATGTTGGAGGACAACGGTTTTGAAGGAATTCATAGATGCGATATTCCCAAGTCGACGGCAACAAATGCTAACTTCTTGTCATGGAAAAGAAGGTAACAAAGGTGAGAAGTATATTGTTAGAGGGAGTTTGAGATCCATATTGTCTCGAGGAGTCTCCATGGGAAGGCGACTCCATATGCTATGTGGGAAAGCCTTGACATATTTGTTTTAGAATAAACGGCGACCAAAGGAATTTGAAAGGCGGCCGAGAGAACAAGCTCAAAAATATCAAGAAGGAGGAGGGCGAGCAGTACCAACATACTTGGAAAAGCTCACTCAATGTCGAGATGAGCTTGGAAGTGTTGGTGTGACCGTATTCAATGATATTGACATTGAGCCTAGCACTTCTAGGCCTTCCTAAGAGCTAGCATTGTTACCGGGACTTCTGTCAATGGGGGGAATTTGCAAAATGGGAGTATGGTCGAGATTTGGTAATAGAAGAGGTAAGTGACACCGAGAGACGGGACCTCGACATCAACATAGAAGAAGATTGTGCATTAGTGGGAAAATGAAAGAAATCCAAGGGAAAGAGATCACAAGGCGAAGAGGGCAACGAGAGAATTGTCCAAGATCGGATGTTTTCACTATCATGAGCATGGGCACTATGCTTTAGATTGTCCACGAGAAGAAGGAAAGCAAGAAGTAGCTTGCGGTTGTAGCGGGTGAAGCATTGGCTACATTTCAAGCTTGATTTTACTCTCATTTCATGCATGGCCAACCTTTGTAATGGGATGCATGTGGTATCTAGAAAGTGGTGCCTCATTCCATATGACTTGGAATGAAGAGATCTATTTAAAGTGACTTGGAGGAGAAAGGACCTCTAACAAAACATAGAGTTTGGAGATAATGAAGGTATAGCACGGCAGCATGGGGTAATTACCTTTCAAGGGAGTACGGCTCCTCTCATACTATCAGGTGTTTTGTAGGTTCCAGGCCTAAGGAAAAATCTTGTCTCTGTAGCGATATTGGAAGATAGTGGTTATGAGGTGATGTTTAGAAAAGGAAATGTGTTCCTTAAAACATAGCCATGGGACGGGTGAAGTAGATCGGTTCAAGAGTCAAGAACCTATATGCTCTAGGAGTTGAGGATGTGAAAGTCTTTGAGGAAAATCGATTGGTTAATGACTTGGTGGTTGAGAGGGAAAGTATCTCTCAACATGCAACTCGGAAAACGATCTCAAAAGGTTGTGGAGCGGCCACAATTGGAGAAACGAGAGGAGACCGAGGTGGAACAATCCACTCAGCGGAGACCTCCGGAGGAAATTTTGAGCCACAAAGGCGGGGAGGGAGTACATGCGGCTATACCTCCGGGTGTCGGAGTGACGCGATGTGTAGAATTAATCCCAAGAAGAAGTGGACCAGTCTATTACGTGGTGGCCATCCTCATGGATCGAACGGCTATAAGGATCCACATTACAACGGTAGCATGAAGGATCGGTTAGATTGATGCAGTGAGATGTCGGGAGGACAAAAATCGGAAGTAACGAGATGTTGGATCTTGGAGCACGGATCGAGTTGGCAGCGAGTGCAAAGGGCACAAATGCATATGAGCGAAAGCGCGGTGCGAGTCTAGTAGATGTCTGCGGTAGCTAGTAGCGGTAATAAGACTACGATTTATACATTCCTCTTGATTAAGTTGTTTGTAGGCTATTTAGTTTTAGAGGAGAATTTGCATGAAAAATAACCTATAGAAGTGGTATAGAAATTTCAAAGGAACTGATGAGATAGATTGATTCCTTTCTTGTTGAGAAAGTGTTAATTTGCAGCAAAAAATAGTGAAAGTAGCATCGAGGAAACAAAATCTAGAAAATGGTACCCGAATGGCTTCTATGGGAAGCACAATTTATTTATCCCTTATTCAGGCTCAAAATTAAACCTCAATAATCTCATAACAACTTGTATCGATTAACTAAGTGAGATAGACTTAGTTAGCTCAAGAATTCAGGAGTTAGTCTAAAATTTGAGCATGTAGAGGTGTTCTCTTCTTTAGAGTCTAGAGTTGCGGTTATAGCACTAGTGTGGTGTAGTGCAAATAGTTACTCAATTAATTGAGTTCAAATCAGGGTGCAACAGTTCTTGGTGATGGAGGCTAAGTGAGGAGGTCAAGTAGTCTGGCCGTTTTAATTCTGAAACAATCAATCTCTCAGAAAACCATTTATACTACTATGCTAGTTGCATGCATGTCAATTATGATGACGACCCGGTTGAGACAAAGGTTAAATGGAAGTTAACTATCGATTGTATTATTCGCCTTCAGAGCGCAATTACTAAATTCTAGGAGAGCCATGATGGTTGTTGTAGTCAAGGAAGGTTGATTATCCTATTTAATAGGGATTAATTTCACAGGATTTTGTGATCAAGACTAGGCTAAGAAGGGGTTGAAATTGGCTAAGTGTTGGTCAATTTTGCCTAAAATTGCTAGTCAGTTTTGAAAAGTTCCGAGGTGAAACGATAAAATTGCAGTCATAGATTTTCTATGAAGAGCAGAAAGCATTGTATTGTTTCACTATTCTTTGACTATGTACAATATATGATAGAGGGCTTTAGCGAGGTGCTTTCCCCAAATACACCTTATAGTATTTATGTGATTTAAATCTTATAACCTCCCTTGCATGTGATTAGAACGCCATGTTTTATATTCCGCAAATATGGCTAGAAGGTTGCAAGTGTATCTTGTTTTAGTACATTACATGATCGGATTGATCCATTGGTATATGAGTTTCTATATATATTCTCCCTCGTCGGTACAAGAGCCAGGTGGACATCAACTACCTCCAGGTTTGAAACCACGACCTCCCATCGAGCTGACAAGGCTCTCTCTTGCCTATGGGTATTCCTTGTTATACTATTGGCGAAAATGATATTTAACAAGGTTTTGATTGAGGTGGGAATGAGGCTGCTTGTGGACCCGGTCCACCCAACCAAGCCAAGTGTCACGCGAATGGGGTCTAGGGTTAACCCCAACCCCAACCATTTAAATCTTGCGCATACACTAAAGTGTAGTGTTCCTAAATTAGCTTGACTAATTTGGAACATTAATTTTTCCTTATTCATTTTGTATTTCATGATTAATGAATAGAATTGTAAGGGGGAGGATGTCTAATCTCTTTGTCAGAATAGTAATTTTATTGAAGAAATTTTCTTAGGCCATCATAAAATGCAGTGTGAAGGGGCCAAGACCACTAGGAGATCTTGTTTGACGAGTCAAACTTAGCATCAGTTCAATTGAACCTCCTTGATGGACTTCTTGCTTGAGTTCTAGAAGGGTTTCCAAATGTAGAGAACAAAAGGGATGAAAGTGGATTAGGGTTTTCCAAAGAGACTCAAATGTTAAAAGGAGGATGAAGGCTCATGAGGAGTTGATCATATTTTCATTTTGAGCTTCTCAAGGAAACTCCATTTCTCTTTGTTGTTTTAGCAGAGAAGAGGATCTCTGCTTGAGATCCTCTATCCTTCTTTAATTAGATCTTGGAGGGAAGTGAGCTATATTAGACCACTATTAGGTTGGAGGCTGGCTACTGCTACCATTGTGTGTGGCTCATTAGAGAGGTTCTGACGTGCATCAAGTGTAGTAGTGGGGAATTCTAGATACGCAGGATCTAGTAGTTTTGAGGATTTCTCTCAGGAAGGTGTCTGCAATTTGCAGGAAGAGGATCTACAAATATTTTCATTTCAGTCTGTATGTTCTACTTATTGTAACATTCATCCCTAGCTATTGCGTAATCTCCCTTAGTCTCTTTGCGTTATTTCTCATCAATAACGCCTCTATTGTCTAGATCTGTCATTGTACTAGTTTTACGGTGATTGAGGCTTGCCTCTCACCTTGCATATTTATGAAGTATCTTGCAATTATCTTATGTTCAGATCTGATGTATATTATGAATAAATTCATCTTGAGAAATTGCGAAGCTTTTACTTGATTTTTGTATAAAAGTTAGATCTACACTTTCTAGTGCATTATTTTGTAAAGCATACTTAAGGGGATCTTGATTAGAAGGCCGGTGGGTGAATCTGATATGGATCTGATGTTTCAGCCAATTTTCTGTTGTAGATCTGTAACCTAATGTTATACTTCTGAAGCACACTTAGAGGGACACTTTCTATTCATATGCACTTTCTACTTGTACAACTCCTATTTCTAAAGATTTATTTGCTATTTCCTCATGCAATCTACGTAGTATTAAGGAACTCATTAAAAGTCTGATTTTTCTGCTGCTATCTTGTTATATATATCTAATGGCTGTTTTTCAAAGACTCGGCTGAGCTTGTGCAATTCGAAGAGGGGTTCTTCTTCATTCCTACGGCTCTTCTCTTAGGCGATCTTTAATAGTCGGCTTCGTGGGAAGTCTGTTTAAGGCTCTTAAACCCATTTTTTTCTTAAACTACTGCATGGAGGTCCCACATAGCCTATATATGCAGGGGAAACAGGCTGTGCAGCATTATTCTTGCACCATTTTACTTAACTCATTTCCCACGAGCCTTTTTGCATTTTTTCCTAGAAGTGGAATTTCTCGCTTCTTTCTTGTTCAGTTTTGCTTCTCCTTGGATCCATTCTTTGTGTACAGATCAGGTTCCAAGGCATTCAAGAAAATTATGTCATTACACTTTTTTTCATCGATCTTCTATAGACGGGGGTCTAGAACGAACTGACCTCTAGTATTCATCCTCTCTGCCAGAGGTGATATAACTGTCATTCCTACTAATTATATCCTTTTTAGAATTTTCTGGTGTGTTTCCACACTATTGTGATCCCAGAATATCTTGAGTATTCCCTATTGTTCTATTTACACCACATTTGAGACCTTACGGTGGTATAGGCCATGATCTACCGGCTCCAGCACATGAAGTCCCAAGCTATCGGTGAAATCAGAAGCGGGGAAACATGAAGAAGATGAGTTTAATCTCTCTATTCAAATTCGAAGACACTCCAGAGGATGTGCAAGAAGAAAAGATAAGCAACGAGTGAAGCTCCCAAGGAGTTTCAAAAAGAATATCTTCCAATCGGATCTACCAAGATCACATTGCATGAGAACAATCGAATCCTCATCATGGATATGAGCACTCGTATATCATCATATCTTGACATTTTCCTGTTCAGTTTGCTTCATGAAGGAGAGGAGAAGGAAAAGTCTGACAGTCATTCACACATTTCCAAAGACAAAGATCTCCATTTAGTGAAGAGTCCCTCATGCAGAAGAGGAAAGCATGAATGTTTCTCCTTCAAGGTTAGTCTGTATTGTCTCTATTTCTGATGATGGGACAATTTCAATTATTGAAGAGGAGGAGAAGGATGAGGGATATGAGAATGTAGTCACCTCAAGGGCACCTCAAGCACTTCATAGAGGAAAGAGGTTGGAGCACTTGCTCAAGAAGAAGAGACTCTTGCATCCCTACAAAGAGTTCCATAGGATCT
The DNA here is from genome assembly GCA_034641835.2 of Pinus albicaulis. Classification (NCBI taxonomy): domain Eukaryota; kingdom Viridiplantae; phylum Streptophyta; class Pinopsida; order Pinales; family Pinaceae; genus Pinus; species Pinus albicaulis. The sequence goes on along the minus strand of JAXQQM020083626.1, from coordinate 179,320 downwards.
CATACATGAGGAGTATGCATCATTTATTAATGATGAGGTCTTGGAGAGATAGGGGAGAAAGAAGATAAGGAAGAGCATCACAAGGTGTAGAGCATGAACCCTTCTCTACTTCATGGCTTTGAAGCACAAATAATGAAAGAGGACTTATGCATTGAAGGTAGGGACAAATCTGTCTGCCTACATCCACATTCTACTCTATGCCTTGACACTTATTTGCAAGAGGATTATCCACTTGGAGCACCTCTTGATAGGAGTAAATCTAAAGTGTTCTATCAAATATGGGGCATATGCATACTTGGCTAATGATGGAGCCTTGGGAGAAGCTAGCACATCATAAGAGAATCTCTCAATAATTTAGGAGAGAGATAGAGCGGTTTCTCACAAAGACATGCAAACTCCACCACCAGATGCAACGTGAAAGGATAAATCGGATATCTATGATTGCATGAGCATAAGGATACATGGAAACTCCATATCTTGGGGGCAGCCCATGATCTCTTCATTCACAAAGGAATTCCCAAGAAAATGGCAAAGGGGATCCTAACCCTCTTGTATACATGGGCCAAGGAGGGAGGTTTTGGAAAACAAGGACTTTCCAAGGGAAGTTGACTTCTCTCCCAATCTTTAATCTTGTGTAAAACAAACACTGTCAAGTGACGTAGGAAAGTATGATGCTCAGACATATGATCTTGATGTCAAGGATGTCAAAGATGGGAGCCATGAGAAGACGAAGTGCATTTCGGACCTCTGGCAATGTCATTCTTGGAGAGCTTGGATCCTTGTTGGGATTCCCAACTCATGAAATGCTCAGGACCCTTTCATGGAGGTTCTTGAAGGGAAGTAAAGGATGAAAGGTTGGTGGTAGATGGATATCTATTTCTACAATCTTATTCTTTTGGTGGTGACTCCAAACTCAAGGAGGGACTATTTGATGCCATCTCTGAAATCCACCTTTCCAAATTATTGGTTTGTCAAAGCATATCATACTCTCTTGGGTGGATTCATATGGGAAGGATACAAAAGAAGATTTTTACTCTCATATGAAGAAGTGCATGGACTACTTGGTAGAGGAGGAGGAACATAGCTCTTAGGAGGAGCCACCATTCACACCTCCTTATCCTTTGAGTGTGAGAGGGAACTCATCCATGAGTTACCCCAATGATGTAAAATAAGTATATAGAGACTCCATCTCTTGAGCATTTATTTTTACATCTCACCCTGTACTATATTTTTACGACACTCATTTGCGGGCATGGTTCCAAGATGGGGCACTAAGTATGATGGGTTTCATGAGCCATCTAATGCCATGAAATATATGTTGATGCAAGCAAGAACCTTAGAGGAGGACTTTTATATTCCTCATGGTGTGATTATTTTACACCAACCATGATGTAAATTCTCCAAGCATTCCAAAGACATGAGGCAGCAAACAAGTGTTGGGAGTTGTACCAATATATCTTATTCTCTGTGAGTTAAGGATAAAGCTGCGTTGGTTACCCATGAGGCATCTTCCTTCTTATCTAGCACACATGGCAGCTGTATGCTTCTACTCCTTGATTCTAAACTAAAAAGATGTCTATTCTCACTGTTAGGGGCATAGTTGGGAGGAAAGGCACACTTGTTGAATGTGCCCTTGGGGAAGGAGTTCCCAATTCTTATTAGCCATGCTTCCATGGGAGCATAGAATTTTTTATAGCCACTATGATTAAACACTTTTATATTTGTAAAGTGAGCCATATGTTGGATGGTGACATGCCTCTCATAAGTGGGGAGGATATTTTCTATGGATTGCAGATGGAGGTAATCCACTTCATTTATTCAGTAAGCATAGCAGGATGATCTTTCATGGATCCTTAAACCCTGTTGACATCCTTTAATAACTCTTGAGGAGGCCATGGATCAGCAAGAAGGTTTCCACAACAACCTTCCCTTTCTTCATAGTGAAACCCTTTGGAATTTATTCATTAAGGGCAAACTTGCATCCTTAAAGAAAGAGGCCATTGGAAAATACAAGTGTGCCCAGAAATTTTAGAGCAATGGAGGAGACTAACTCTGTTGAGGAAGTTACAAAGAGGAGTTTGCAGCACCCTTGTAGTTGCTTGAGGACAAACAAAACATTTGGGAAGGGGAGAGCGTAATGTTCCTAAATTAACTGACTAATTTTAGACATTAATTTTCCTTATTCATTTTATTTTCATGATTAAGGGAATAAATTGTAAGGGAGGATGTCTAATCCTCTTGCAAATCAAGAATAAATCAGTGCCTATGAGAGAGAAAGGAGACATATTTAGGCCATCATAATAAAATCTTGCGGGTGTGAAAGGGCCAAGACCACGAAGGAGATCTGTTTGACCAAGTCAACAGCGTTGTCTAGTTCATTATTCTCCTTGGTGGGCCCCCTCCTGAGTTCACAGGTGTTGAGGTTCCCATGTTTTGGCCCAGTTGACAAGACCCAAAGATGAGACAACATAGAACCACTTTCGAGACCTTAGGATCTAGCCCTCCTAGGTCAGAGGATATCTCTATGATAGTCAAAGGTTTATGTCTTTGAAGCTCAAATGTTAAGGTTTTAAGGTTAGTTATAGGCACGGGGGTTTTTATTTGTGTTTTGGTTGTTGGGAATCGGGAAGAAAGGTCCAATATAAGACAAGGATGAGCAAAGAGGAAACTAGGCAAAGATATATAACTCGGGAGCATCAAAGGCCATTTGACAAATGAGTCAAGAAAAGGTTTACTTGTGTTCAATGTGCAAGCTTTCGGTTGGGCTAGTCATCTAAATTTGGATCTTAAAGGATGATTGGTGAAATGGAACATTAAGGACTGAAAATGAAGAAGGAGAACCATCCAGATACATTTCTATAGATCGGGTCGGGAGGTCATTTAACTCCGGACACCTTGGACAAATCGAGCAAGACAAGGGATCTTAGGAAACTATCGAGATGGAAAGATCCTAGTGAGGCGAGACGGGGTTACACAGACCTCCCGGTGTTCTCAACTCATCTAAGCGAGATCTAACAAGAACATCTAAACATTAATTTCGTGGGTACATCGGAGAGAAGGCAATGACATCCACTGCTTGGTTAAATCCATTGAAATCCAATATTCGGATACACATATAAGCGAGAAAACATAAAGAATTTGGGAAGCGGCAACATAAGGTACATCAAGGGTAAATCTTATGCCAAAAATTCTGATGTGAGCTGAAGAAACATAATGAAATGAAAGCAATTCAATCACAAATACGAAGAAAGGAAAACATCACCGGTACACTTTAGATCGGTATCGAAGAAATGTGTTTGTCATATTAAAAACAACACCAATGGAGTACAATGCCTTTTGACTTGAACATTCCCGGTACGAAATACATCCAATCTCGGCCTATCTTACAATATTACACACAGAACTTGTCTCGAAGAGGAAAATGCTTGCAATATACGATATCCAATCAACAACCTTTACAATAATTTCCTTCTATGCTTTATAGCGAGAGGATGAACAAAAGATCGGCGAGGGAGGTAGGTGAACACTAAATGTGATATTAAACACGAAATGAATGCGGGGGCCGAAGCCCATTACGTTTTGGCTGCGTATTATTTAATCTCATCACCTTTTATGCGGGAGTGATCACCCTAAGATGAGCTTTGGTATATTGCAGGTTTGTGGCGTCTTTCTTTATCTTGGCGGTGAATAAACAAAGAGCCCGAATGGACTACTTGAAGTCTACTACATAAATGTTCTCATGGTCTAGGCTGTTATTTTGGATTGGGGTACCAGGGACATAGTTGCATAATAAAAAAAGAAGTATGGAAATACATGCTTGTGTGAAGAAAAACATTACGCACAATGAATAAACACGATGTTATGCCTTCCCCTCTTCACCGTGGGGTCTTCAATTGATCCTCGGGGTCTTCAAACCGGTGCTTTGTCTCTAAACCGGCGGATTCCAGGTTTAAGTTTTTCATTGACGTGCTCAATCTCTTTCCTTGCATTAAAACCTGCCGCTCCATCTCTGTCCTGCTCGTGCATTTTGAGCTTTAATGGCAGGAAGGTTTCCCCTGAGAGTTTAGCCCCTATTTCTTTTAATGAATGTCTAGTCTTTTACCTTCCAGGGTCCTTTTTCATAGAGATGCATACTTTATGCTTGATCTTTCTTCAACCACCACATTGTCTTGAAAAGAGATGTACATCACGATAGCCATTAACCTTTGATAACTTTGTAAAAACGAAAACGGATTAAGAAAACATACATGGGGATGGCGGACGCGGCAGGAGGTTAATGAGAACGACTATCTGAGAACCATTCCATGGTGGAATAATGGTGAATTTTGGTGGAGGGCCCAGCGAGCGCGTAGTGGAAATCGAGATAGATGGAAGGAAGACTAGGACATGGATTATTGCTGCGCAACTGTCACCCATCGGGCACCTTCGACGAGCGATAAGCCGTCGGATGGGCCTCCAAATCTGGCGGGCGTAAATTAGTTTCGCTCGGCATCCATGGTCGAAGGATAACGCGTGCGGGATGAATTTAACGGGCGAGTGGTGGACAGCTTATCTGGGGAGGACGGGTGGCGAGCGATGGGTGGAATCATTTGGGTGATGGAGAAAAACCGCCCATGGCCCAAGGCGGTGCGAAATAAACGGGCGGTTTTGAACGGTGTGCGGGGATAGTGGGGACCCTTGTCAGTGACTCCGCACCGTCGGATCATATTTTAAACGGACGGTGGAGATGAAGCGGGGGACTTTATAATAAAATTCTTATTATAAAGTTTCATGGCTTATGGGAAGTGCCTTTGGGGCCCGGCACTTAGGTCACGGCGGCAGGTTACATGGGGAGAAAAGGGCGCGGGGCTAGCGGAGAAAGGGATAGATATCATATAGTCGGAGAAAGTGGGGTTTAAAGCCATTTTAAATGAAATTAAAGGCTAGAAGGGGTACGGTAGGGAGATGGAGGGGGATTTGGGGACTTAAAGAGGTGTAGGGATTTTAGAGGAGATTTTGGAGGTTTAGAGGGCTAATAGGGGAAATGAGAGAGCAAGAAAGGCCTCTATTGAGGAGGAAAAAAGTCAAAGGACATTTGAAGAGATTTTGAGCCACTTCAGGTCTTAGGGAAAAGAACCGAGCGGATGGGACTTATATAAGGCACGGCACAGAGGACACCAAGGAGGATGGCTTTTCGGGGGGTAGGCATTCCTTGAAGGCTCCACAATAATCTAGCCCCCGAAGCTTGCTTGTCAAGAATTTCATAGGGGGCTAACGGTGGCTCCACATGGGGATGGCTTCTTCTTGAAGGAGGAAAGAAACTAGAAATGATCTTTGGAGTAGGCCCGGTTCCTGGCACTTGGCACATCCCTTTCTTTGATCGAAATTTGCCACAATATAGATATCTTACGTCGTAATATTTCTCCCAATCAAACTACCTACCCACACTACAATCCCGTATTTTCTTCTTTAGGGTGCATTTGGGCCTGAGACCCTTTACATTTTATTTTCAAAACAAAAACAAACCTATTCTAAGTCTACCCTTATTGCTCCATGAGACTGATTAAATAGTTGGCCCTGACGAGCTTCTCTACCTAATCTGTTGCTCTGGCGGGATTAAAGCTGTCCAACGATTTCTTCTCCTACATTCTAAGACGGGAAATTGAGAAAAAGCAGCCAAGCCGAGGATTAGACTTTCGACTTGCTAGAGTGAAGACTTGTAGAAAGCGCAAAACAAAGCATGAGAGGCAAGAAATCTGCAATTTGAAATATCCTTCTCTTTTTGTGACTCAAATTTTGAGCATATTAGAGTCACCTTTTCTTCTTCGTTTTCGACTCTCGGTTTTAGGCAAGTTGGCGATTCTTCCTTTTCCTTTTCGGTCCATATTTTGAGCGTGTTAGGACCAAGCTTTGTCTCTCTTTCTTTGGCTCGAACTTTGATCCTCATTAGGCAGTCTTTTTCCCCAGTTGATGGGATTGCTCGAGAGCATAGCAGGTAACTTCGCCCTTGTGGAAGATCTGTGGAAATAACACTTTATTTCATTAATATCAAAATCACGAGAAAGATGCTTACGAGACATAATGGAAATAAAATAGCTAAGTCTTTGGTAGCGAATCTGAGAAAATTCTTAATTTGGCTACGGACACAAACTAGAGTTACAAATGAGCTCGAGGGCCTATTTATTATTGAGAAACAATGGAGAGCCCTCAACATCCCAAAACCTAACCCTAGGAGATGAAACACCAAAACTATGGGCCCCGTTTTGGGTAAATTGGTGTTTCAACTTCCCAGGAACATTAACTTTTAGCATACTATCTCTAGTTTAGCCCAACATGGTATGTTCAGCTCTCGAGGACTACAACTTTTCAGCGATTTTGATGTAGTCAAAAAATCATAACCAATCATACCAAAAACGTCGTTTAGGGCCTCAACGGCTCGGAAGTTCGGGACCCGAAAAGCGCACAAAAAATAGTAAGTTATGCCAAAGCTGAAAGGCGAAAGAGACAATGGTGGGGGCCAAAGTGGAATAGGCGGGTGGCCACCAATATCCACACAGATCATTCCTCCCCCTTAGGAAGCAATGGTCCCCATTGCGTTAAGTTCCTCCATGAGATGAGAGATTCTAGGCGACAGTCCTGGTGAACCACTTTCCTTGGTGCGGGAGTTTGACGGCTTTGACAACCCGATACGGTTGGATCTGTGTTGTGAGTGTTTTGTAATTCCTGTCAAGTACAATGCAGTAGTGCTTCAGTATGCGATCTGGGTTCCTTTCTGTTGAGTGTAGTTATTCACAATGTAAAGGTGTCAGTAGAGGTGGAAAGTAAGGATGATCCACATTGAGGCGGGTACGGACCAAGGAATGGTGGAATACAAGCTCTAAGGCATTGTACCTACGGCCTTGGTGATGGTGCTAGGCCGCTCTTGAAGTGGGGCGGCTTGCGGTGAGTCCCGATGGCGCTCCTTGCAAATGTGGCTTGTCCTTTGTCACCCACTGGAAGTGGTGTGGCACCCGGTGTTGATCATGGCGGCTGACTTTGTACTTGCCGTGGCTCAATGCTCTCTCCATGAACGTTGGCGGATGTGTTGAATGCGCTTCAATGAAAACTACTTGCTGTCAACTTGGTGGACATGGTGAATCAAACTGGCTTGTTGCAAACGGCATGGCTATGTCAATGGGACACCATTGGGCAGGAATCAAACCCACTGGAAAGGGGCTATGGCCCAGTGAGCCCAATGGGCTGTTCTTGTGTTGTACATGGGGAGGCTCTCGTCCCATGTCGTCAGTCCTTTCAGTGCAATATGCGCGGGGAGTAATACAATCCGATACACGTTGACGTGCTCTGTCGGCCATGCATTTGTTTGGGGATGGAAGGCGCTGTGGACTTGGTGAGCTTTGTGTCCAACATTGACCGGAGAATTTGGACAAAATGTCTTGAGGAACACACTATCTTGATCACGATATGATGGTTGTGGGATCCCAAAGTGCGCCCGCACTCGTTCAAAGAAGAGTTTAGCGGTGGCCTGGCTGTGATATTCTTCTTACGGACGCCATGATGGCCATCTTCAAGAATCTGTCAGCGACCACGAAAACACGATCATTTCCATTCTTAGTAGAGCGGGCGGAGCAATCATGAGGTCGTTCCCACGGTCGACTAGGGGTAGGAAGTAGTGGAGTATATAGGCCTTGCTTCTTGATGGTGATTTGGCAATGGCACAACGTGCGGATCGATGCTTCTCGACAGCATCCCTTTGAAGGTTGAAACTGGCAGAAATGCTTACTGTAGTGGCCTACATTTTTCTCGACCCCGAAATGCCAGGCGGCCTGACTGTGGCCTTCTGCTCATCTTGGCACGCTCGCTTGAAGGAACACAAAGGTGTCCCAAGTGACATAAAAGTGCATCTTGGAGGTGAAAATTTGGAACTTGTGTGCCCCCTAAGAGTGCCTTGTAAGTGTGGCCGAATTAGGGTCACTCTCATAGAGAAGCGGCCAATCAGAAGTCTCGTGCCCACGAGTTGAGCACGGTGGTGGCGCCACGATCGGTGGTCGGTGAGAGCGTGCAGCATTATTGGTGCTACCCTTCTTGTACTTGATGTTCAGAGTAAACATTTGCGGATATGTGGACCACTTCGATGGCGATCATTCTGCCTTCCTTGTCTGTATGAGCTGCCGGGGGCCGGTGGTGCAGTAGTAGTTAGGTGTTTCCTTCCCCAAAATGTAATGCTTCCATTGTCGATAGGCTTGCACAATGGAATACATTTCTTTGTCATAGGTGGGATACTTACTTGGCTTGTCTCGGACAATGTCTCTGCTTGTGATATGCCTTGGATGTCCCATTGTTGAGTAGAGCGCCCCAATAGCATAGTCAGAGGCATGCAGTCTCGATCTCAAATGGGCACAGCACATTCTGATAAAGGTGAGCACTGAGGCAAAGAGCACATGAGAGGCGATTTTTCAATTCTTTGAACGCCTTGATGGGGAACAAAATAGAGAATGTTTTGCTCTCGCTCCTCCTTTGGTGACTTGACTCAGGGCCAAGTGATATGAGAGAAGTCCCAGCACGATCTACGGTAGAAATTAGCAAGACCAGAGAAAATTTCTGAAGGCTTTCAAACATAAGTAGTCAATTTGGCCAATCTAGACAAACTGGATCTTGTTGGATCCACATGCACCCCCTTTTCATCAATAATGCATATCCCGGATATTGAACACAGGTCATACTTAAGCGTGCACTTCTCCAAATTGGCACACAACTTGTGTTGTCGCCGGTGTTTGGAGGACTTGTCGGATGTGATGAAGGTGCTCTTCCCAAGTCTTCTTTGAAGATCGAGAATGTCATCCAAGTACACCTGCAGATAGAGTTGGTGATAGCGCAAGATCAGCAATTCATCATCCTCATGAAGGTTGCGGGAGCATTAGAAGGCATGACCGGCCATTCAAAAAGGCCTTCCTTAGCCTTGAAGGCGATCTTCCACACATCGGAGGGTTCAATTGGTACTGTTGATACCCGGACTTGGTCGATCTTGCGAAATATTTTGCACCTTGGAGTTGGTCCGAGAGGTCATCCAGTCAGGTGGGATTGGGTACCTATTCCGGACAATGATCTTGTTGTGCTTAGATAGTCAATACGAGTCTCCATGTCCCATCCTTCATGCAGTACCAGCACGATCGGGCTCCACGAAGGCGATGGGCAGTGCGATGTGACCTTTACGCAATAGCTCCGAATCTGCCTATTGATTTCATCATTTTCCCGGAGACAGAGCGTCGATGGGTCGGTCCATTGGGTAGTGGCGCACCGGGTCGGATCAATCGGGTGCTTGACCTATGATCTGGAAGGAGCACTGTGGGTGAGGTGAAGATGTCCGTCCTCACCCACGACCTTATCCATTTGTTGTTGTCGTGCGGAAGGGGCCCTGTCTGGAGGTCGTGAGCGTGCCTTCTGCTGAGGGCGGATCATCGGGCTTCGAATTTCTTTTTGGTTTGGGGAAGACGCTTACTACATTGTTTTGCGGTAACCAAAGAGATAGTCGTAGGAATTTGTTCTCAGTATATTTTGTACAACTTATTTCCCAAAGTAATGCTCTGCGTACAAAGAGGTCGGGAACTCATACACGACATGACGCTTCCACAAGTATGGTTGTCCTAATAATACATCGAAACATCAATGGGAACAACGTCACATAATACTCATCACGTGAAGAGGCCGATGCAGGAGCTGGTGACACGGAGATCTCGTCCTTGGTGAAGCCACCCGATGGTGTATGGATGTGGGTGGTGTGGTCGACAACCCAACCGCTTCCATAATCTGCCCCAGTAGAGTTCTTTTGGCTCCATTATCGACAATGGCCCAATACAGAGGCCAACTTACTATCACAGGAGTGGAAGGAAGCGTTCCTCCTCCTGCGGATCTTCCGGTTCCTCATACCGGACCTTTGTAGTGGCCATGAGTGGCGTTGGGCTCCGCATCATCAATCTATTTCCCTTTTCATTCCCTTTTGAGTTCCCGGTCGTTAGGGTAGGAGCATGCATCGGCTTCAAACCTCTCATCTCTGGCCACTGCGTGCTTGGCCAGCCTCACTTGTGTTGTGAGTGGGCTCTGTGAACTGCACCACTCCCGTGTCCTTCTTTGGCTTTACGGTGTTGTTCTTGTCTTGTGGCTTTGACGGGTTATTAACGCCAACACTTCTCTGTCTTACAATTCTATGAAGGTTGGAAGCCTGCTTTTCCTTGCTTTTGGGTCCAACGGATCCAAGTCTACGTTTCACCTGATTTTAGATACGCTCCAATCTTGGCGGCATACCGGTATGCGGTACCAAGCGAGGAGATGTCGAACTCCATTTCCTCTGAATGTATCTGAAATGCGGAACAAAACTGCCCAGACTTTAGCACCAAATGTTTCTACGAATCTTTGATACCCAACTTTGTGCGCGGGGTATGGAACGGTCGTCGGCTCGTGCACATCTTGATCCCTTTGTTGTCGCGGCGTGGTCCATTGTATGTACTTGTCCTCATGGCTCCCCACGGGATAGTCTCTTGTTCCTTGACGGCATCTCGGAAAGAATTCAAGTTGGTACGGCCGAGAGGCAGGAGGGTTCTGTCTGGTCCTTGTTCTCACAGTAGGTTTCCCACCGAGTCCTTAACATGGGGGGTAGCTTTGAGGTGCAAAATAATCTTCTCCCCGTGCAGTGAGTGAGCAATATATTCTAATAGATTCAACCATCTCTCTTCTGACATTTAAGTCTGTGGGCCCCTCAAATATGGGAATGTCAAAATTTACTTGTACCTTAAAGTCGCAACTCCGGAGTGGCTCTTGGATGCGAATGCGCCGCGGTGGGCGAAGCCGTTGAAGGATCCCGAGCAAAATATCCATCATCGCGTTCCTTTGTTTTTTCGAGGGCCTCCTCGACAATATTACAAATGGATCTCACGCTCCCTCATCTTTCTTTTCGTCCCATGGGCGTCGTCGGAGTTACGAGACGTCTTGCAAAGGTTCCACCGAATCAAGCCCTAGCTCCTTATACCCGACCTCGTTGGGGACATGCAAAAGAAGGATCGAAAAAACGGGCCGCTGCGATACCCTTGATCAGTTTATGCGGGGCATAGCAGGGAATAAAACACATAACCATAAATACGAGAATGCGGCGGAAATAACACTTCATTTCATTAATATCAAATCACGAAGATGCTTACAGACCACAAACTAAGTAAAATATTGAGTCTTTGTGTGAATCTTTGAAAGTATGGTAGCTCGGAACACAAAGGCTGAGTTACAATGAGGCTCGAGGGCCTATTTATTGTGAACAATGGAGAGCCCTCAACATCCCAAAACCTAACCCTAGGAGATGAAGCGCCAAAACTATGGGCCCCGTTTGGGTAAATTGGTGTTTCAGCTTCCCGGGGACGTAACTTTGGCATACTATCTCCGTTTAGCACATGATACATCATTAGAAAGCTCTGTCAAGAGGACTACAACTTTTGTGACGATTTTGATGATCAAAATCGCAACAAATTCCCCTATACCCAAAAAAATGTCGTTGGAGCCTCCAGCGGCTCCGGAAGTTCGAGGACCCAAAAAAAAAGCATAAAAAATAAATAAGTTATGCCAAAGGCGAAAAGCTTGAAAGAGACAATGGTGGGGGCAAGTGGAATAGGCGGGTGGCCACCAATATCCCTGGATCATCGGAGGTCCATGTTTTGAGCATGTTTGAACCTCTACCTTCTCTATTTTGGAAACATTTTCTCTATTTTCTTGAAAGTAAAGCGCAATGGTATGTATAATCTGACTAGACTGGAAATGAAAGATTAGCGAAATAGAGTTTGGTATCTACAGCTAATGAGGACCCCAACCATCTCTGCTTCCTCAAGTTCATTAAGAAAAATGCATTAGGACCCATGAAGCTTGGATAATGAATGGACCACACCATAGGCAGTCAAACTTGCCATGTTTACCTTTGTCCTCTCTTCTTGAATCCCATTTGAGACCTTGTCACCAATTTTGAAGTCTGAAGCTTTGGTTCTTTTGTCGAAGCTAATCTCTTTATATTTTCTGAACTACGACGGCTACGATTTATACTGCTCCCTTGTTTCTTGGAGATGGATTGTTTCATTTATCCTTCTTATCATGATGTCCTCCTCTGATTGGATCTCTTTGGACAGAAGTTGGTCACCCAGGACTCCAAGGCTAGTAGGAAAAGCACTTCGGTTCTCAGCCGAATTTGGAATGGTGACATGCCAATATATTTTTGTGGTGAGCCTGGCAGCCCACAAAACATGTATCAACTTTTTGTGCCATGACTTCTTGTTCTCTTCAGCTGACTTCTTAATGATTGTAACCATGCTTTTATTTGATGATTCAGCCAAGCCATTACCACGGGATATGGCGATTAGACTTTGCATAATAAGACACTATTCCCGTACACAATGACGAAAATCAACCACATTCTCTTGGACCCGAAATGCAGGCATTGTCAGTGAGGGTATTTTCCTTAGACTGACCAAACCGGAAGTGGATGAAGTCTTCTAGGAACCTAATGATGAGAATGGTGGCATTTCTGATGGGTATGGCTTCTATCCATTTAGTGAAGTAATCTGTGGCGGTCGGGATCCACTTGTGTTGCCCCGAGAAGAAGAGGGGTGAATCTCTCCAGGTAAAGTCTAGGCCCCATTGCATGAAGGGACCTTCCACGATGGGTTGTAGAGGGGAGGAGTTTTCTTTTACCTTCAAAGATCGACATTTGTGGCAAGTGGTTATAATTTTATGTACATCATTAAATAGTGTAGGCCAATAATAACCAATACTGAGTATCTTATTTCTTTGTGGCTTTCCAACTCGAGTGGCCTCCACATTCTCCGACGCAAACTCTACGTTTAACATTTTCGGCTTCGGTTTAGACAAACATTTCAGCAATAGGCCATTTGGATTTTTCCGGTATAGATTCTCATTCAAAATACGATAATTTCCTAAGCTTTGAGTTTTATGAATCTGGCCTTGGTTTTGGACGATTACGGAGAACATTGAGATTGGTAGGGACATAAAGGATATCGAATACCATGGAGAGTTTTGGAATTTATCTTCTATAGTAGGATCAGACGGAAACTCTGCTCATCCAAGGCATTCACCATGTTAATGTTGAGACTGCCAAGTTTGATTCATCCATTAACTAGGCCAGGCCTTGACGTTTGTCCCCTGACAGTTGGTTTATTTCAGATGTACTCTAAGATTGTAGCAATCCATTTGCCCCTTTTTCCCATCGGGGTCGTGGGACAAGATATCATTGACCACTATATTAAATTTTTACAACAATGGGTAAGAATGAAAAATGTACACCCTAAAGTCTTTTAAGGCCTTTACCGGGGCATAGGCACGCTTTTCCATGATGTTGTATTTCGGGGGTGCATCCCTTAAGGCTTTTGCGAAGAAAGCAATTGGTTGTTCATTACCTTAAATTCCTTTGCAAGACTACGGCTATTGTGTGTTTAGAGGCAAAGGAAAGATCAGAAAATATTTTTGAGAAGTCAATTTGATAGGACGGGGTGAAGTGATTTTCAAGTTTTACTGGTAGCCTAAATATTTCTTGGCTTCAGCAGTCCACTTAATTCTTTTGCACCTTTCTTTAGCATATCGGTCATTCTCTAAGGTGCTCGGCAAGGTTGGGAATGAATCTGCTGAAATTCATCTTTAATGAAGGATTGCTCCTTGATGTTCCTTGGAGTGTGTGATTCGGATTATTCCCTCAACTCTTGTGGATATCCAAATACTCTCCAGATAATATGACAATAGGTTACAGCTACTACCCAAGCCAACCTGCAATTTTCTTAGGATTTAGGAATGAGACCACATACCTTTCCCGCTTTCAAAAACTTTCCTCGAATGTTTTGGTGTTCTTCTTCGGTTGGAAAAGGCAGTCAAGTCATCTAAATAGATAACTATGAAGTTCCCTATCTCCTCTAAGAAAACTATATCCACTAGCTCTAAGAAGGTGGCTGTATTCATCAATCCAAAGGGCATTTTCACATACATGAAAGTGCCCCATGGAAAATGGTAAATGTTGTTTTGAGTTGATCTTAGAATTTTATCTTCGTTATAAAAACCATCAAGCGGGGAGATTCTCTTAGAGCCCACACTACCTTCTACGTAAAAAGATGTATGTTCCATTCTAGGAAGGGGTAGTTGTCTTTCGGGAGGCTCTATTGAGGTTTGAAGTCTGTCATAATCGATCTCACATTTTCTACCCCAGCCATAGTTTGATACCCAATCAGAGAACCTTTTACATTCATTCTTCACCGCATCATACATCTTTTAATCTCATTTCTTCTTGAGGCAATTGTTTGGCGGATTGATCCTACGGAGTTTAAATGCGAAAGGCTTACGATTTTTCTTTCAGAGGTATCTTGTGTTGAATGATGTTGGTGTCATAAGCCCTTAAGTCTTCATAGCTCCATGCAAACACATCAATGAATTCTTTAAACGGCTCAATGTATTTCTTCTTCATGTCGGCGGGAGTAGAGACTTAGCTAGTTTAATCATTTTGGGTTTGTCTTGATGCCTATGTTGCATTCTTCCCACATCTAAATCTCTGCATAATTTCTATTGTGGGCTTTTTGGTACATCGTCAAAATCAAATAGGTCTTCTAAGGGTGCTAGGCCTGCAGGTATGTTCTTGTCTTTGGCCTGGCTTCTCCTCTTATATACGCATTTCTACGGCTGCAGGTTGGATTTACAGTTTCTTCAAAGGTGTTTATTACATGTTACGGGGGTGTTTCTTGTTCATGCGGGGATCCTCACTTGGGCGGTTGTCATCGGATTTTGAGTCTAAATTAGAGAATTCAAACTCATTTACGCCACAATCTCTGTCCCCGTTTGTCTCCTTCAAGACCTGCCAATATTTTTTGTTGTCGACACTGTAGTCTGAACTTGGTACGAATGATGATTTGTTGGTCTGGAAGTCTCGGGATATGAACTTAGACAAGCTAATCCATTTGCAATAACATTTTGACTCACGAGGGTGAAACCTAAATTTATAACTGTATCTTTGGTAATCAGAGATGTGATTACATGCTCTGTATCAGAGATCTTCCAACATATTCAAGTTCACCCCGTTTTGATCACTAACTCGGAGTCTCCACAGATACCTGCCTATCTTTGTGGGTTCTAATTTTCGGCATATTTAAACCAAGCATAAGAGCCTCATACTCGGCGATATTATTCGTGCATTTGAAATGCGAGATTCACGAGCTGGCTCTCGGCGTGGTCATTTTACGTGTTACGTAGCCACCCCTTTCTCAACGGTTTCCTAGTACGGGACCGTAATTCATTTCCCCACAGAGTCACAACCTACTATGTTTGTGTTCGTGGGGTTACGTACTAGGTTGTGGGTTATCTTGTTCTTCTATTGGTGTGTTAGTTTGCGGGGTGTGACTAATAGGTTGAGCACGTTGTGTTCACAGTTCATTCGAGTTAGGTTCCCATAGCATATTCTACGAGGTTTCCTTTGTTGTTTTCTTCTTCGATTTCCTCAGCGGCCATTATGTTCGGGTTTGTGCTTTCGGCCTCTACGTTTGTACCCATGTTTTCGATTCGACTCCTCAGGATTCATCATTACAAAGGATGAAGGAGTCGAGATCCGTATGTACGAGTATAAGAAATTTTCGGGCTTCTCCAAGGACTCTTGACTAAGAATTTCTCTGGCTTCCTATACGATCTTCTAAGTTGGCCAAAGGTAGGGATAGTGGCATATGAGCCATCCATACGCATTGTTCCTTGCCAGAGTTTGGCTCCCCATGATCTTGATAACATGCCATACTGGGTGCTTGCATCTTTCCAATATCATGACCATACATTTAGGCAGGATGCGGGTCAAACTCACACATAAATTTTAATTAGGCCAAGGCACCTAACCACCGCTGGAATTCAAATGAATATAAGTCTTTGTAGGGTAAGGAATTTCTAGGCCTAACTTTTCCATCACTACCTTAGACGTAAGTTTTGAGATGCTCCGGAATCATGCATGGCATTGTGGAGTATTTTGTCATGAATGTTGAAGGCCAAGAGTAAAAAGGATGGGACTGCCTACAGCTTTCCCTCAATCTTTGGGTAATGAGCTGAGTTGATCATCATTCAAATTTACGGTGTCGTTATTTTCCCTTTAAATTTATGCTTTCCAAAAAATTTGGCCCTTATACACATCTTGAGTGGCGGCTCGGATAATGGTATAAATTTTGATTTTCGCGATCTCACTCTCTAGATTGAAAGTGGTGACTCTTGGAAGTGTTCCAGCTCTGTTTATTTGCCTTTGTCTTAGTAGGCGGAATCGATTTGTGATTTCTCACTATGTACGGGGTCGGGAATCATTTTATCGGGAGCACTAAGCGCGGTGCTAGTCTTTGTTGGTTAGTTGGCTTTGTTTTCGGTGTCTTGGTTGTATTTTTACTTGTGTTGCATTTCCGAGCTCGCGTTTGACCTTTGCAATGGATGCTTTAGAAGTTTTATCAGGTCTTTTCTTGATGATAACCTCGAGTCTCAGTTCGAGAATTTTTCTTGGTTCTTTTGCTCCTAAGTTCATATTGTTCTCGACTGCATCATGGCATTTTCAAATCCTAATGCAGCCAATCCTCAGTTTCTAACCATTCCTCATCAGAGTATGAAGGTGAGGGTTGGTCTTTGAATCACGAGTTAAGGGCTGAGTCTTTTGTTTCAAACATGTTTATTGTATTCCTTTGAGACTCTTCTATGATTCCCTCATCTTCATCTAAAAATTTTTCTTGGAATGGAAATTTACTTGTTAAATCTGACTCTCTCTGTCCTTTAGGGCCATTGTTGTTTCTTCTAAAGTTTTGGTTTGATTTTGGTTACGTTTGCATTCGGTGCTAAACGCTGACAATATGCACCAGCATCATTTTTGCAGCTTATCTGCCACTTAGACAATCCCTTTCATAGTTTGAGTGAGATGTGGGCTACACTATGTCCCTATAGGTTGCCCTCTTCTCAGACCTCAATCTTGCTCTTTTCTCAATCCATTATATATGTTTTATTTATTTAACATGTCTTCCAATGTGGTGTATTCTTTATCCACAACCATAGTATATGACATCAAACCACGTAAGTTACCTTCAGGCCATGTATGGGAGTTTCATATGTGGAGGGAGAGCAGTATGTAAATCTTTGTTAAATCTTATTGTGTAAATCATGGGGCCATCTCTCCTACATTCCTTTTAAGATATACTGATACTGCTAGAAGTTGGCGAGTTTGCTCTAGTCTCCCATTTGTTTATGAAGGTCAGATATAATGCGAGGGAGATCTTGAATCTTGCCCGGGGTAACCTTTAAACCATTTCTTTATCACTTTAATATTTGGCAAAAATTTACTCATTTTGATTTTCATCATCAATTTCCATATGTAAAAAGTCTCATTTTATCTACATGTTAGGCTGTTATCAGACCTCACACGGTGAAGTGGATCTTACGATTGATAATCATTTATTTGCAGGTAGAGAGTGAAATTAAAGCTAATGGGTATACGGGCCGCCATGATATGTACGATGAGGTAAAAGGATTGATTTGGCTTGACATTATATGGGTATGAGGAATCTCAGATTTGGCGATGCCTTGGCAGTCTAGGGTGGGAGAGCTAAGTTTAAGTGAAGTGGTTATCAGTGTGGTGTAGATAGAGGTTCTCATCCCTGACATGTTGACCACTATGAGAGATTGAAGCATGAAGCTCGAGTCTGTGGTCTAGATGAGTGAATGACCTAGCTGCGTGGCTCTTGAAGGGTGCAGTGGGGAAAAATGTGATAGAGATGTTAGGTCGTCCGGGTGTAGAATAGACTCTATGAATGTGGCTAGAAATAGTTGATCTCTTAGGTGTAGGAGCTTCCTGGTCTCCAAGGTTGTCAGCCTTCCCCAGGTGGGTCGAGGTTGGGATAAGCTCTTGTGTGAATGGTCCGAAAAATCAGGAAATGTTGTTTCCTAGCTTGACTTAGCCCTACTTGTTACTTTTGTTGTGGTTAATGTTGTTTCAAAGGTTGGTCTCCCCGTGGAGTCTAATGTGAAACCAAGTTAATCAGCCCGGGCCTACTAATCACCGGTGGAGTCTTGATCTTTTAGGAACTATGGAGTAGCCGGGTGGAAGATTTAGGGTATGTCAAAGGGGTTACACTATCCACCAGTGCCTAAGACACTATCATCTCTCAAGAATAACCTCAATTCTGACAAACTCCAACCGAGAGATTGGTTGAAGGGCATTTACCGAGATATGTCACCTCAGAAGAAAGGTGAGATGCGGAAGCTACACAGCCCTTTCCGGGCTCGGCTCTAGAAGTATGATGGTCACTCAACAATAGAGGTCGATTCAAAGAAAGGAGTGGCTTACTTTAGCCCTAACCGAGATTGAAGGTTTGAATGCCTAGGGATGTTTGTTCATGATGCATAATTGTGAGTGTGGAGTCGCCATTATGTTGGGGTTCCCATGTTTTAGCCGAGGTTGACAAGACCAAAAGATGAGACAAGCATAGAACCACTTTCGGACCTTAGGGTCTATCCTCTACAGTTCGAGGAGAGGGATATCTCTATGATAGTCAAAGAGTTTTTATCTTCTTTGAAGCTCAAATGTTAAGGTTTTAGGCTAGTTATAGGCACGGGGTTTGTTTGTTTGATTGTTTGTGTTTGGTTGTTGGGAATCAGAAAGAAAGGTCCAATATAAGACAAGGATGAGCAAAGAGGAAACTAGGAAAAGATAGATAATTCAAGAACATGAAGGCCATTGGGCAATGGAGTCCCGAAAAGGGTTTACTTTTGTTCCAGTATTGCAAGCTTTCGGTTGGGCTAGTCATCTAGAGCATTTGGATCTTAAAGGATGGGGTGGTGAAATGGAACATTAAGAATCGAAAATGAAAGAAGGAGAACCATCAAATTATTATAGAATCGGAGTCGAGTCATTTAACTCAGGCTATGGACAAAATGAAGTACAAGACAAAGGGATCTTAGAAAGGCTTAATCGAGATGGAAAGATCCTAGTGAGGCGGAGACGAGGGTTCTAGACCTCCCGGTGTTCTCAACTCATCTAGCCGAATCTAGCAAGAACATCTAAACATTAATTCATTAATTCCATACATTAGAGAAGCGAGGCAATGACATCCACTATGTGGTTAAATCCATTGAAATCAATATTCAAATACACATATAAGCGAGAAAACATAAAAGGGCGGAAAACAGCACAATTCACTATAAGGGTAAAATCTTCTGCAAACTTCGATGCGAGCTGAAGAAACATAATGAAATGAAAGCAATTCAATGCAATCTGAAAGAGAAGAAACATCACATTGCTTTAGATCGGTATCAAAAAATGTGCTTTTCATAGTAAAACAACACCAATCGGGTACAATGTTACCCACGGCAACATTCAGTCTGAATACATCCAATCTCGGCACATCTTACAATATTACACCTACAGAACTTGTCTCAAGAGGAAAATGCTTGCAATCTACGTATCCAATCAACAACCTTTACAATAATTTCCTTCTGGTCTTTATAGCGAGGAGGATGAATAGAAGATCGGCGAGAGGAGGAGGTGAACACTAAATGTGATATTAAACACAAAAACAGATAATTTGAAGCCCATTCTATTTGGCTAATTTGTTTATTTAATCTCTGTCACCACTTTATGCGGGAGTGATCTTCTCAGGTATGGCTTTGACATATTTGTTGTAGCGTCCTCACTGTCTTGTGAATAAACAAACCGTGGACTAAAATTCTGCATAAATGTTCCCATGATTGACTGTATTAGGGTGGGAATTCCTTCGGGGACACGATTGCATAATAAAAGTATACAGTTACTTTCTATACTATACAGAAAAAAACATTCTTCTGTTAGTCTGAAAACCCACAATCTTCTCCCTCATGATCTCAGAACCTTCTAATTGATCCTCGGGGTCTTCAAACCGGTGCTTTGTCTCCTAAACCCGCGATTCAAGGTTTAGTTTTTCATTGACGTGCTCCAATCTCTTTCCTTGCATTAAAACACCTATAGCTCCATCTCTGTCCACTTTGCTCGTGCATTTTGAGCTTTAATGGCTTGGAAGGTTTCCCACGGGATTTAGCCTGTTTCTTTTAATGAACGTCTAGTGCCACACATACATTTCATAAATTACATACTTCTCTTGATCTTTCTTCAACCACCCTTTCCTTGAAACGAGAGATGTACATCATGACGGCCATTAACCTTTGATAACTTTGCAAAAGCGAAAACGGATTAAACGAACATGGGGATGGCGGGCTGTAGGGAGCGTCGGCATTATACGAACCCTGCCATGGTGGAATAATGGTGAATTGTGGTGGGAGGATGCGGTGCGTAGTGGAAATCGAGATAGATGGCAGACCGGGACATGGACTATCGCCCGCGCAACTTCATTAAACATCGGGCACCTTCGACGAGCGATAGCCGTCGGATGGGCCGCTCCAAATACGACGGTTATTGATTTCGCTCGGCATCCATGGTCGAAGGATAACGCGCGAGGGATGACTTTAACGGGCGGGAGTTTGGCCGTTTTGAAAATGCGGGAGAACGGAGGTGGCGAAATGGGTGGAATCATTTGGGTGATGGAGAAAAATAGCCCATGGCCCAAAGGCGGTGCGAAATAAATAGGCGGTTTTGAACGGTGCGCGGGCCGAGTGGGGGACCACGTGGGCCGTCCCACGCAGATCGGATCATATTTTAAATGGACGAGTGGAGATGAAAGCGGGGGACTTTATAATAAAAGTCTTATTATAAATTTTCATGGTTTATGGGAAGCACCTTTGGGACGAGCGCTTGGGTCACGGCCTTGGGTAATATGGGGAGAAAGGACGGGGCTAGCGGAGAAAGGGCTAGGCCTATCATATAGTCGGGAAAGTGGGTTTTAAAGCCATTTTAAATGAAATTAAAGGCTAGAAGGGGTAACGGTGGGGAGATGCAGAGGGGGGATTTGGGGACAACAGGAGTTAAGAGGAATTTTAGAGGGGATTTTTGGAGGGTTTTTAGAGGGCTAATAGGGGGAAATAGGGGAATGAAGGCTTTCTTGTTGAAGGAGGAAAAAAAGGAAAAAGGAAATTTTGCGAGGGTACAAGGGGCAAGCATTGCGGGTCTTAGGAAAAGAACCGGCGGAGGGGACTTATATAAGGCATAGCACAAAGAGACTTCAAGGAGGATGGCTTTTCAAGGAGACCAGAGCTTGTTAACAGAGGCCACAATAATAAGCCCCCGGCTGCTTGTCAAAATTTCATAGGGGGGCTAACGAGAAGGGGTTTCCAAATGTGAAAGAACCAAAGGATGAAAGTGGTTTAGGTTTTCAAGAGACTCAAATGTTGTAAAAGGAGGATGAAGGCTCATGAGGAGGTTGTTGATCATATTTTATTTGAGAGCTTGCTAAGGCAACTCCATTTCTCTTTGTTATTTAGCAAGAGAAAGAGAGGATCTCACCTTGGAATCCTCTATCCTTATTTGAGTAGCTCTTGGAGGGAAGTGAGCTATATTGAACCACTATCGAGTTTTGGAGGCCAAGCTATGCTTGCATTGATGTGACGGCTCGTGTACAGTTTCTAGTAGTTTGTATTTTCAAATTGTATTAATTCTAGATACGCAAGGATCTAGTAGTTTTGAGGGATTTCTCTCGGGGAGGGTGTCTTGTGACCACCCGAAGAGGATCTATGTCATATTTTCATTTTAGATCTATTATTTTCTACTTATTTTAACATTCATCCCTAGCTACTACGCGGTCTCCTTAGTCCTCTTTGCGTTATTTCTCATCTTGCTTCTCTATTGTCTGGAAATCGTAATTGTACTAGTTTTTGGTGATTGAGGCTTGCCCTCTCACCTTGCACATTTATGAAGTATCTTCTTGATATCTTATGTTCATATCGATGTATATTATGAATAAATTCATCTTCGAAGTCACCCAGGAAACACTACCAACGGTTACGTGTATAAAGTTAGATCTACACTTTCTAGTGCATTATTTTATAAAACCCTTAAGGGATCTTGATTAAGAGAATTTGAGTAGTTTCCAAAATCTGAGTACTGGATCCGATGTTTCGATAGTTTCTTAAACATATATTTAACCTAATTTTATATTATTTGAAGCACACTTAGAGGGATGTTATTACGTTCTATCACTTTCTGTATTAGTTCCCTCTTGTTCCTTTCTTATTTCACTCCCTGTCTGTTGCCTGCAAAAATGTTTCTTTCTTTAGAGACTCTGTTGAAAGCTGCGCAATTCGAGAGTGGGTTCTTCTTCATTCCATCGGCTCTTCTCTTAGCTGATTTTTAACTAGTCAACTTCGTGGGAGATGCATTTAAGGCACTTAAACCAGTTTTTTCTCTTGAAACTGCACATGGAGGTCCCACACGAGCTATAATAAGGGAACCTAACCTTGAGCATCATTATTCTAGTACCATTTTTCTTATACGGCGATTTTCGACCTCTTGCGGTTGCCTAGAAGTGGAATTTCTAGCTTCTTTCTTGTTTAGTTTTTGCTTCTCTTTGGATCCATTCTTTAGATATGTAGATATAAGGTTCCCGAAGTGAAAAATCCAAGAGGAGTGTGTCATTCCCACACTTTTTTTGTTTCATCGATCTTCTATAGACGAGAGTCTAGAACGGGCCCCGGGAAGCCTCTGGTTTCATCCTCTCCTTATAGGTGATATAACCGAGTAAATGCCCTACTATTCTATCTCTGGTTTAGAATTTTTGGTGTGTTTCCCCTCTTGTGATCCTATAGAGGAATATCTTAAAATATTTCCTAAATTGCTATTTTTCCCCATTTGGGACATTACATGAAGTCTTTAAACCATGTAACAGCGTGGAATATATCAAATATACAAACCATATATTATAGCGTTAACCAAATTCTATGCAGCGATTGTTATGGTGGTAACCTTGGTGGTTTCGAGAGGTCTTAACATGTTACAATGTGACGGAGTTTGCAATTTGGTCAAGTTTTATGTTGGCAATTCGGGTCAGCCAATGTTGACAGTTAACCAAAGTTTCGACGAATAGTCACATGGAACATTTTAAATGTTATGGTCATGTTTTATGCGGAACCAAACCCATGGTGAAACCCGACCATACGAACAAACTCAAGTAGGGTCAAACTTTTTTATGCGTGTTTCAAACGACCCTCAGTCAACGACTCATAACATGCCAAGTGGTGCATTTTTGTCAGTTCCGTAGGCGACACAGGAAAAATTAAGTGTTTGAAAATTACCT
Organism: Pinus albicaulis; assembly: GCA_034641835.2. Taxonomy (NCBI): domain Eukaryota; kingdom Viridiplantae; phylum Streptophyta; class Pinopsida; order Pinales; family Pinaceae; genus Pinus; species Pinus albicaulis. The sequence continues at coordinate 156,104 of JAXQQM020083626.1, read as the reverse complement.
CGTGCATCGGGAATCTCCTCGACCGGGGAAAATTTGTTGCTCCACATGGCCACGAAAAGCATAAAATCTGAAAAAATAGCAGTGGGTGCGAGTTGTAGGACTATTAGCAGAAAAACTTCTATAGACTTCCAACTCAATCGAGTTTTGACCTTTTTGAGTGCATAAAGAGCCCATCTAGGGGTTTTTATTGTTCTGGAGCCAAATTGGAGACATTGTTTTGATTTTAACATGCATGATTTAAACACATGGTCTGTTTAAGCATAATGGAAGAGGCCAAACATTGGAAATTGAATGGAGATGTAGCCTGGAGGTGCAATCCTTCATCATTTTGTTCTTTTGTGTGCCATCCTTTATGGTATTGATGTCTTCTTTATTTTTTTGCTTGAGTTTTAAAACATGTTAATGTATTAATGAAATTGACATAATTGGTTAAAAATCCTAAACATTGCACTTGCAAGTGGCACCATAAACTCTCAAGTTTACATATCTGAATCATATGGGTCTTGTAGTATTGAAGCTTGAGTTCGCCTCCCATAGGACACCCTTTAATCATTCTCTCCCATATTTGGCCAAGAGACGGACATAGACATTAAAAAAAACTATATTCTCTATAAAAATTTCAACGGTAAGACCTCTATCACAATTAGATGCGATAAGGTCTAGTGGAAAATTTGACAGAATATTAAAATATACTATTTTCTGCAATTTTTCAATATTTATTATTTGAGGAAATTGCTACAAGATTCCCATCATCAGAAAAGATTATGGCATTGCAATTAATTCTATTATAATATTAAATGCAGAGCAACGTGGAGCTTTAGCTTCCATAAACTATAATGGACTAATCTCGTTGAAGGATGCATGGAAAAATCTTTCATCATGTTTGATTCGATCAAAATATGTCGACCTTACACTCTGTTGAGCTTACATGGATTAAACACCAACCATGGAAGTTAAACACCCGAGTAAATTCGTTTTTACGATCTACAATCTAAGGCATTAATATCGAGTTTAATGGACTATGGACGAGATCTTAAGATTTACATCAATGGGTGCTTACTTCTTGGACTATCAACTTATGTTCAAGTTACATTCATAGTTCAATCCCTGATACACATAAATATTTGGATAAATCCCTAAATGATGGACCATGGTTTTGGGGTAGAGCTAGGCTCTTCATTGCCCCATGATTTCCAAATTTTAATCGACAAGCATGGTGGTCAAAACAATATCTGTTTGGGTTAGAGAGTGATTTCCTTTCCTTTCTAACCATAAGATCCTGAGAAATGTGGAAATACTTTGGGAAATTTTAAAATATGGACTTTGACAAAACATAAAAGTATTTTCACATACTTGAAGGAAATTTATTGTGAAGATAGACCCCGCAAAGAATCTACTTGATCGTATCCCGGGATTGAAAAATGAAAATTTTCAGTGGACCCGGAGTTTTAAATCATGAGAACACAACATTTAGATATTGAATTTGTTTTTTAAAAACGGGACACCTATAGAACACATGCCTACAATAAAGAAATATCTCAATAAATAAAAATAAAAGGGCCCCGAGTGGAGGGTATATGATCACATGCTACAAAGAAAGAAGAATAAATAAGACACCTTGGAGAATAATCTATATATGGATGCACATGCACAACATGGTAGCAAATGAATGAAAAGTTACTGGATCGATTAGGAACTATGACCCATATCCGGAAGGGCACTTAATTAGTGATATCAAACATCGGAGAGGAGAAAAAGAGGAAACACTCAACGAAAAGGGAATAGGGGGTGTAAAGAGAACCTGTGTATCTAAGAGCTCGGATTTACTATAAAATACTGAAAAAAGCTGGAAATCACTTGGTAATAGGAGCAGTTGATCCCAACCATGGAGTTTGGAAAAAAGGTTCATAAAAAAAGAAAAGACAAAATAAGAAGTTAAGTGATTGTTATCACACTTAACCCCAACAAAATTATGTAGTTTTTATAGTTTTGTTTTTATTATCATATTAAGAAAGGTCAATATGTGTTATATTCTTTCCACGACTAGTCACGTGTGGGGGGGTCACGGGGGGTGATAACCCCCGCATGCGTTACGCCGGGCGCGGTGGGGGGGTCACGGGGGGGCGGAAGCCCCCTTATCTAAATGCGGGCGGCATGCAGGAGAAAAAATTTGGTCCTTATTTTCCGATGCGCGGACACATTATGGTTTTTTGCATGGGTTTGCACATGGTTTTGGGGCATGATGGTTTTCATCCCCTGGTATTTTGTAGATCGGTCAAAACTATAGTTATGTTCTAATCCGGGGTCATGGATTGCGGTTTATGTATGCTTCGGCATACATATATATGTGTTGTAACACTAAAAGGAATATAATGAAAAATCAAATTTGGTCATCTAGATTTGGGATCCGGGGGAAAATATACGCGTATATATGTTTTATGTTTTATGCTCTCGCTATTGTTTATTTACGTTTTTTTAAGATTCATTTGTAAGTCATTTATGTACGAAGTTAAAAACCTAATTGAATGGAAACGGTTTGAAACTCGGGGATGCCTTTTCTTCTTTGATGGGGTTTTTGCTTGGGCTGGGGAGCCCTGACTAGGTGGAAGTCTTGAGATTAATTCTTGCGGTGAAGAAGATGGCGAGCGGCGGAAGATATAGATCGATAAATTTAATGGTCGAGTTTTGTATTTTGTGGAGCTCAAAATGGAGGATACGTTGGTGGATAAAGATGTTCAGACATGGTAGATCCGGTGCCTGACAGAAGGCAATGTCATATGAAGGCGGAAGAAGTTGGATCGGAAGGAAAGAGCACAATACGATTGTGTCTAACATTCGATATGTTGTGAATCATATCTAAACAAAACCCTGATGAAGACTTTATGGATAAACTGGAAACATACCAAATCTAAATCTGATAAATTGTTCTGCGAAAAAAGTTGTATAGCCGAGGATGAAGGATGGAGCTTCGGTATGTGAGCATACGAACGCCTTCAATATATGGTAAGTCGGTTGTGTGTTGATATTAAAATCTTAGATGAAGATAAGTGCATCAATTTGTTGTGTTCTGCAGTTGTCGGACGATCTAGTTGTGCAATAGGTAGCAATACAACTGCCTTGAATTTTGTGTCCTCGGCCTTCTTTGTCGGAGAATGAATGAAAGCTATGGAGGTCGGGAATGGAGATGCCTTATGCGTATCGGGGAAGGTCCCCGAACAAAAAAAAAAAAATAAGGTTTCGAGTGGAGATCTAAATCACCAGAAGGGTTACCGTGTCTTGGAAATGCGGAAAGGAAGAGGCACTACAAAAGGTACAACGGATCTAAGGCTCTGAAAGGAAAGGGATACGGTGATGCTCATACACGGGGAGAGGCAAGCACACTCGGATGAAAGGGTGGGATGTATGTGTGGCTTCTTCTTCAAATACACATGTACATCATGAGTCTTGGTTACCGTTGACTCGGGTGCATCCTTTCACTTCACTCCCCATAGGGAGTGGTTCTCAGTATAGAAATATGATGGCGGTGATATCTCTTCTTAGGTGATGATAGGAAGGCCAAAATCGTCGGACATGGAAAAAGGGTGGCGGCGCAAGGTGGAAGGATTAGAACACTTCTGGTGATCTACACATTCACCGCATTGGCGAAAAATCTGATTTCTATAAGCAAGATGGATGATGCGAGTGTAAAAACAATGTTCGAGAAATATGCATGCAAGATGGTTCGGGGAAAATTGCTATTAATGCGGGGAGTTCGGATTGCAACTCTGTACAAACTTTAGGGTAGCACTATTATTGATGGGTGCAACGATTACGTGGTTCCCGAAAGTGGAGCGAAATCCTAGCGGGAACTCTAGAGAAAAGACCATTCCATGGCATCAAAGGCTTAGAAATATTGGAGAGAAGGGCCTTGGTCTCCATGGATATGGTATGGTAAGTTATGTCTAATAGCTCTTGTGGATTTGGACTTATGATTTATTATGTACTCCAGACGAGAATCGGGTGATTTCCATGCAGTGCTAAGAGGGTGAACAAGATATTAGAGATTGTTACCGTGTGTTGCTGGACATAGGTTCCATCAGGTAAGTTACTGACCCTTTCTGTTTCATTCATAGATGACTTCTTAGAATACATGGATATTTTTCTTGAGGAAAAAATCAGTCTTCGACGAGATTTAAAATTTAAGGCTGCGGTGGAAACCGGACGAGAGAAGAAGATAAAGATGCGAGGACGGATAATGGTGGGAGTTCATAGGGAGAATTTGATGAGTTATGTAAGAAGTGTGGTATATCATGGCGAAGACTACTCCATACAGGCCTCAGCAAAATGATTCTGAAGAATGAACGAACGTAATGGAAAAGGCAAGAAGCATGCTCGGTGAGTGCTTGGGTTAGGACAAGAATTACGGGCCAGTCTGTGGAGCGCATGTTACTTGGTTAACGGAGATCACCTTCATCGGCGTTGGAGGATAAGACTCCACATGAGGTATGGGCCGGTAAACCCTCTCTTTGGGGGTGGATACTGATGCATACGTACATGTTCCAAAGGAAAAGGACCAAGTTGGATAATAAATCTGAAAGGTGCATCTTTATTGGGTATAAGGATGGTTTAAAGGGTTACAAACTTTGGAACCGAAGCAAAATGTTGGTATGCAGTAGAGATGTAGTGTTTAGAGAGGGTGAGATATGTTGTTAAACACATGAATTCCTACCAAAGGAACTGAGAAGATAGAGTTTTAGCTAAAGGAGGATGAATTGGACTCTACAACAGAAGAAGACTCGAAGAGGAAGAGGCCACAAACTCCGGCCTCATGAGGATCAGTCTGGGAAAAGCAACTAGGCAGGGTATAGTCCATCTTCTTTCTATTCAAATTTTGCTTTAACTATAATTTTTGATGATCAAGTGATCATGGAGGAAGTAGATTTAGAGGATGGAAAACTCTGTAAGGAGGCCATGGTTGATGAAATGGCATCATTGCATAAAAATGAGGCTGGGATGTTTAGTGCGATTCTTATTTGGAAGGAAGCCACATTGGGAGAAAATGGGTATTTAAGAAAGATGAATGTAGAAGGCAAGGTGGAGAAATACAAAGCTAGGTTGGTAGAAAAATGTTGTTCCCGGAGTGTTGGGAATTGGTTTGAGTGATATTTTCTCATTTGTTGCCAAAGTTACTTCTATTAGATTACTTTTATCTATTGCTACTCCATTTGATTTTGAGGTAGAAAACATGGATGTAAGACAAGCATTTCTTCACGGTGATCTAGAGGAGGGCTACATGAAACAACTTGAAGGCTTTCTAGTGAAGGGAAGAAAGAGCGTATGCGGAGTTAAAGAAGTCTCTGTATGGGTTAAAAGCAGTCACCAAGGATGTGGTATCAAAAATTTGATATCTATATACGGGGGACTTAGCTTCACCGAAGCAAGGAGGATCACTATGTTTATTTTAAATTAATTGGTGACCATGTTATTTATTTGGTCTTGTATGTGGATGATATCATGTTGTTTATTGGAAATGACAAAGTGTAATTTGAAGACAACTGATTTCTCCAAATTCGACATGAGATCAAAATTGCTACAAACTCTCTTTGGGCATGGAAACTAAGAGAGGTCGGGAAAGGAAGCTCTATTTAAACTATAGGAAGTATGTCGAGACTATAATGCGGAGGTTCAATATGAGATAAAGTAAAGCTGGTGAAATGTTCGTTCTGTGGAGTACAAAGCTATCTGTGGAGCGGTGTCCCAGAACATAAGAAGAAGAGGAGGACATGTCCCATGTTAGGTATGCAAGTGTTGTGGGTAGCCTGATGTATCTGATAGTGCATTGCTAGACCAAACATTGCACATCTAGGTGGGAAGTATTGAGCGAGGTTTATGTCAAACCCATGGAAGGAGCATTGAATGACAATGAAGCGGGTTTTCGGATATTTTCATGGCACTAGTGATTATGGCTTGTGCTATCAGGGAAGACTAGAATTGGAAAATCAGTGGACATTCATGGTTTGCACAGTGAGTAGACTAGAGATCATTAAGAAGATCTACAAGTGGGTATGTGTTTAGCCTATTTGGAGGTATTTGATCGGTGTGTTAGCCACCTATAAAAATTTGTCATATCAAGTGATGGCCCTGATTTTTCTAGCCTTCAAAGCAATTCTTCCAAATTGTGGATTCTTAGAAGTCTCATAAATCCTACTTATTGAGAAAACCTTCACTATTTTTCCTTCATTCATCCTCAAAAAATGTTATTTGCAAAGGAAAAAGTTCTTTGAAAAAGTTCCATTTTCCCTCAACACCCTTCTCCTTTACCCTTCTCCATTTCATTCACAAAACATTGCATTTCTACCTCTCATTCCCTTGAAATTCCCTTCAAGCCTTTGAAAATTCCTTTGAAGGTTTAAAACCCCTTTTCCCCTTCTGAAAAGCCAAAAAAGCATTGAAAATCTCTCATTTGGCCCCAAGAAACTACATTTCTACTAAGGCTTTGGCCACCTTCCCAACAACCCCAACCTGCCTGCACGCAAAACGGGCCATTAACCCACCATTAAACCCCATCATGCAGCCAACGGTCAGGTGGTCTCTTTCCTTATTCACCTTGCTTTCATAAAATTCGTTGCGATTAGCCCTTTCCTTTCTAACCCCGATCCCTTCGTCTTTTTGCATAACCCAAAAGCCCTGGCCCAGGCACTAAAGGCTTACTTCTCAAGACCTTTTCCCCTTGTTCATACAAAAACCCAAATTTTCATTAAGTCCGACAATTCATTGTTTCATAGAATCCACGACTCGTTGATCTAAAGCTGATCGACGATCGTTGGCACATCGCATGCAAACTTCCCTTGGTTCTTTCTTTCCTCCTCTGATGGCTGTCCCAGTTAAATCATACATTAATCCAAGAACGTAGCTAAGATCTTGTCGCAAATCCACCCATAATTCTCCGCATTCGTCCCTCGTTATCTCCTGGTAGTCGATCACTCCCCAGTCCAGCGGGTGGTATATCAGCGTCGCAATTTTCCTTCTGCCTTAGCCTTTTCTGGTGATTTGCGAGCTTGCGATCGGATCTAGGTCATTCATTTCTTAAATTTGGGCTAGTCTAGATAAACCCCTTTTCCCTTTCATATTTCATAAACACGGCGGTATAGTTCTTTGGTGAATCTCTGTCATTGATCTCTCTTGAATCAACGGTCTACATTGATTACGATCTTGTCCCAACCCTAATATGGCATTACTTTCATTTACCCAGGGGTGAATCCGAACGTCAATCTTCCTGATCCTCGGTCTATATTGAACCCGATAGATACCCAATACTGGACCTGCCCTGAGTAAATATTGACAGTCCATTCACCGCGTCGGCGGTCAGTCTAATCCGCCTTTCACCCTACTTGTCCTTTTCATCGTGCATCTTGCCCTCCATCGCGTGCGATCCCTGCCGTTGAATACGCGCCCATCCATCAATGATTGGCGTGTTCCCAGCGTTACCACCTATGTCACCAGGTTAAGCAACCATGCGCCAAGTGGGTTCTAAGGACACGGCGCGGGCGGCGAAGTGTATCGTGTTTTTTTTGGGAAATTTTGGAAAGCACTTACTCAAATTTGTGCGAAAACCATTATGGTTTTCCACCAAACCATATTTCCCCCGCCATTACATTTTTTCATTTAAAATGTATCATCCATCCTTTCATCCAACAACCCGGTGCATCTAACCGTTAAGCCATCGCCCTCCACCATTCTTTCCGAGAGTTCCATGGAATCCTGCGTAAAGTCATCTCACGGTAATTAATTTCTGTCCATGACCCAGGATATTCCTACGGCTCAAAATATCATTCCACGCCTTTCTATTTGTCGATTAAGGATTTCCTTGTTTACATTACATTTTTGCCCATTTTCATTATAACTTTTCCCCTCCGCGTTATAAGCTCCCGATTAATCTAGTATTGATCATCAGTCTGCAAGCCCGGATTTTTAATCAAACTCTCATTTACCCAAGCGCACTCTACATTGACTGACGAAATCACCCGGCCGTTAGTCACTTTCATCAATAGCCGCGATCTAACCTAAACCTCGGAGGCCGGTCAAAACATCCACGCAATATTTTCATAACTTTTGTGTATTTTGCGAGTTTTAAAGTTGTTCTGATTTCTTAGAGGAAATCAAAGAGTGAGGATGACGATCCCAAGCCTTTATTCATCAAGGAGATCATTTTGCAAAGTTCCAAATCATGTTTTATCCATGCCTCATGAGCACGATGCCATTATGCAAACCTCTGTATCGCCTACAAAAATAGCAGAAACATAACAAACATCACAACGAAAGAGTATACGTTTGGCGGCATGAAATCAAGCGAAGTGAAGAATTAAAGGTTTAAACCCATTTTGAAGGATTAAGGCATAAATTCAGTGACCAAGATCTAATCACGATTAAAGACATCATGAAGGCAGAACCATGATTAAGCCTAATCAGACCTAAAACCATGAGAACTAAAGTGAATTAAAGGTGTTTTAGGAAAGATAAGTATCAATATGAAAGCCCCCACTACCACATCAGAGGCTAATTGAATCCTCTCCGGCTACCAAAAACACACAACGACCTCAAAGTATTCAAAGGAGGCATATTTGTGCAGACGAATATTTTTCCTCAAGACGGTTGAGCAGTTATTTGAATCAAAGGAACTTATTACAACATGGTAAGTGTCTAGAAATGCAGAAAGAGCTTTTAAGTCAACAATTTCTCCCAAGTGCTTTGAAAACTTAATGAAAACCAATTAATACGAAGGAAATATCAAAAATATTCTCCATTGAGCCCCTCAAAGGCAGAAATGACAAACTATATTAATTGAGCCTAGAGATCCTATTTTACATCCCACCTCCTCTTTTCTTCTATAAATACCTCTGTAGAAGATAAGGCAAGGTTGATCTCTGAATATCGCTGGCATGTAAATAACTACCGGAAAGTTGAAGCTCTATTTTGTAATTGAATATACATAAACCAAGAAAGTTTATGAGTTGTTGATACCTTTTGGACTTGAATATTGTATTGGTTTGAACATCAATATACGAGCCAAATTCTATGGATCCTGGTCTACATTAATGGTGATGTTTTTCTTATTGTAATTTTTTCCTTCATGTTTTTCACTCTTGTCCACTTTCTTTGATAAAAAACGACAATTATAGAGCTAGGATTCTTTGTTAAAAGGTACCTACTCTTCTTGATAAGCTTTATCATGTCTTTCTTCGTTGTGTATTTGAGAATGATTTCTAATAAATTGCGTTAAGGAATGTTGTTATTTATGTCTTAACATTCCAAAACACAAGCATTGTTCTGGAATGAGATTTCTGTTCTATGCTAAGTAAAGATTAGACTAGGAAAGTCTAGCGTTTAGCCTGTCCTCTAGTTTCTTTATAACAATTTCTTGAAAATTTCCCTTGAGTATCGGCTGACAATTGGCTTTTCAATGGTATCTTACTTGATCTTGAGCCACTCTTCATGTTTGTCTTTAATGTTTTCATCCTTTTCTAAAGTATCCATGTGGATTCTTGGATTTTTGTTTGATGAGTTAGCATTCTTATTCTAGCTTGTCCAAAGAAGCCTATGAATTCCTTGTCCTTTGTTTTGGTTTCAAGCAGAGTTACCTTAGGCTTTTTCTTGTTTTGAAGATTCAGTAAATCCTTGTTGAAATTATTAGATTTTTCCACCTTTAGCACTTTGATGTTCCATTCCGTCATTTAATCTAAGAGATCTGAGGTGTAGATGACTTGCCCCATGGTAACCTTTTTGGACTTGATGTTTCAAATAAATCCTCACAAAACCCATAGCCAAATGGATGACTCATTCCTTCACTTCCATACACCTTCACCCTTCATTTATACTTCCTTCAACTTCATTTATCTTTGCCCAACCAAAGCAAGGCAAAAACCCTTGTTCTTCATAACCTTCAAATCATCACTTAAAAACTACAAGAATCCATCTTTAAACACACTTATAGAGATCCCTCTGGATTGAGAGGAGCTAGATCCACAGATCCAAAGTGGTTCAAATGTTCTCTCTAGTTTTAGTCTTGTCAATCTGCTTTGAAATTACGGAGATAACAAGTTGGATGAGTAAAAGACAATCGTAGTGGATCTTTTAACTACACGGGACGGGAATAGTATGACCACTCATGCAAGCAAAGAAGCGAGTTTGGTTGCGAGAGATTGTGTTCAAGTATGGGGTTGGTGCAACAAGATACAAGGATGAAGTTTGTGATAGCCAAAGTGCAATTTTCTTGGCTAAGAACCACAGCTTATCATTCAAAGACAACACATTGATGTTCAATATCACTTGGTAGAGAGATATGGTTGAGGCTAAATGGTGTTCTTTGGTAAAGGTGGGACACCACGAAGAATGTTGCGGATGCATTGACGAAGTGTGAGCACTGAAGTTCTCTTGGTGTAGAAATTTTGGTCCTTATTTGGTGGGCGGACACGCCCATGGTTTTGTGCATGGGTTTGCACATGGTTTGGGGCATGATGGTTTTCGGCTTTGGTATTTTGTGATTCAGGGATAAAGACTCAGTTGTGTTGTCAGAGTTAGTTAGGGTTGTATATAACTTGTATGTATATATATATGTGTAACACTAAAGGAATATAATGAAAAATCAAGTTGGTCGTCTCAATTTGGGATCCGGGGGAAAATCTCTGTGTATATCGGTTTATGTTTTATGCTCTCGCTATTGTTTATTTTTTGTTTTTAATATTTTTTTGCGGAATGAATTTCTATATAGGGTTAAAACCTACATTTTGGAATCGAGCATTTTTTGGCTTCAAGGGGGTCTAATGCTGCTTGAGGGGGTTTTGCTTGGGCTGGTAGACCCTATTCGGTGGGGAATCTGTGGGATCGATTCTTGCGGTGAAAGAAGATGGCGGCGGCGGGAAGATAGAGATCGATAAATTTTATGGTCCTTAGTTTTGAGTTGTGGAAGCTCAAGATGGAGGACCTGGTGGATAAAGATCAGTGGATTGCGGTAGTCAGGGTACTAAACCAACGGCAATGTAAAATTAAAGCTGGAAGAAGTTGGATCGGAAGGCAAAGAGCACAATATAGTTGTTTGTCTTAGATTCGGTATTTTGAATGTATCTGGGAAGCTACGGTGAAGACCTTGTGGGACAAGCTAGGGACTTTGTACCAATCCAAGTCTCTAGTGAATAAATTGTTCCTAGGGAAAAGTTGTATAACCTGAGGATGAAGGATGGAGACTCGGTGAGCATCACGAACGCCTTCAATGCTGTGATAAGTCGGTTGTCATATGTTGATATTAAAATCTCAGATGAAGATAAGTGCATCGGTTGACATGTTCTCTGCAAGATTCATAGGACAAACTGGTTATTACAATAGGTAGCAATACAACTACCTTAGATTTTAATGACATTGTCTGACCTTGCCATCGGAGGAAATGACGATAAATATGGAGGGTCGGGAATGGAATGCCTTATGCGACACAGGAAGGTCCACGAACGAAACAAGAATAAGGTTTCAAGTGAAATCTAAATCTCCTGGAAAGTTTGTAAAGGTGTGTTGGAAATGTGGAAAGGAAGGGCACTACAAAAAGTTTTGGTCAAAATACGAGAAGAAGGGATGCGATGATGCTCCTTCTACGGAAGGCAAAAACCACCTCGGATGAAGGTGAGGATTTGTATTTGGCTTCTTCTTCAAATACACATGTAGATCATGAGTCATGGTTGATTAACTCGGGTGCATCCTTTCACTTCACTCCCCAACAAGGTGGTTCTACGAAGTATGAAATATGATGGCGGTAGGGTGCTGCCCGAGACAGTGATAGAGGAAGCCCAGTCGTCGGACGTGGAAAATTCCAATTTGTTGCAAGGTGGAAGGATTAGAACACTTCCTGGTGTTCTACACATTCCTGCATTGGCCAAAAATCGATTTACGTAAGCAATATGGATGATGCGAGGTGTAAAAACGGTGTTGAGAAGATGCACGTAAGATGGTTTGGGGAGAATTGGTATTAATGACGGGAGTTGGATTGGAACTCTTTACAAGCTTTTAGGGCATCACTATTATTGATGGGTGCAACATTTCGGTGGTTCCCTAAAGTGGAGCGGAAAACTAATCGGCCTCTGGAGAAAAGACCATGGTATGGCATAAAAGGCTTGGACATATTGGAGAGAAAGGGCCTTTAGATACTACATGGAAATGGTATAGTAGAAGGTATGTCTAATAGCTCTCTAGTTTCTATTTCTATGAACATTGTGTGTATGGGAGACGAGTCGGGTGAGTTTTCAGCCACGGTGCTAAGAGGGTGAACAAGATATTAGATCTTGTGCACGGTGGTGTGTTGGACTGTGTTAGTTCCATCCTTTGGGTAAGTTTGTGTACTATGTTTCATTCATATATGACTTCTCAAGGAATACATGGATATATTTCTTTAGGAAGAAATCTTAAGTCTTTGAAAGATTTAAAGAATTTAAGGCTCTAGTGGAAAACTAGGCAGAAGAAGATAAAGGTGTTGAGGACAAATAATGGTGAGGAGTTCTACAAGGAGGAATTTGAAGAGTTACGTAAGAAGTGTAGTATAGAACAACGAGAATACTACTCCATACACACCTTAATAAATAAATTCAGAAAGAAGAATGAGCAGACCGCCGTGGAAAAGGCAAGAAGCATGCTCAGTAGTGCGGGGTTGGACAAGAATTTTGAATTCGAAATGATGGAGACTACATGTTACTTGGTTAACGGATCACCTTCATCGGCATTGGAGGATAAGACTCCACATGAGGTATGGACTAGTAAGAAACCCTATCTTTCACATGCGAGAGCATTGGATGTGATGCATATGTACATGTTCCGAAGGAGAAAAGGGACCAAGTTGGATAATAAATGCGAAAGGTGCATCTTTATTAGGTATAAGGATAATTTAAAAGTTCAACTTTGAACCGAAAGGAAGGCGTATACAACCAAGATGTGGTGTTTAGAGAGGTGAAAGATGCTTTTAGAAAGCATGAATTCCTACCAAAGGATCTGAAGATAGAGTTTGAGCTAAAGGAGGATGAATCAAACTCTACAACGGAAGAAGACTCAAAGAGGAAGAGCCACAAACTCGAGTTTGTGAGAAGATCAGTTCGAGGAAGAAGACAACCAAAAAGTATAGTCCATCTGATTTACGTTCAGAATTTTCTTTAACTATAACTAGTGATGATCCCCAGTCTATAAGGAGGCAATAGATTCGAGAGGATGGAAAACTGCAGACGGATACATGGTTGATGAAATGGCATCCTTGCATAAAAATGAGGCTGTGATACGGGTAGGTTATTAATTTTGGAAGGAAGCCCATCGAGAGAAAATGGGTATTTAAGAAGAAGATGAATGTAGAAGGCAAGGTGGAGAAATACAAAGCTAGGTTGGTAGCAGAAGTTTATTCCCGAGTCTTGGGAGTGATTTTGGTGATATTTTTTCTCTTGTTACTTAAAGTTTCTTCTATTAGATTACTTTTATCTGTTGTTCTTGCATTTGATTTTGAGGTAGAACGGATGGATGTGAAGACACCATTTCTTCACGGGGATCTGGAAGAGGAGATCTAAATGAAACAACTGGAAAGACATCTGAAGGGAAGAAAAGAAGCTGGTATGCAGATTAAAGAAGTCTCTGTATGGGTTAAAAGAAACGGACACCAAGGATGTGGTATCGGAAATTTGGTACCTATATACGAGGACTTGGCTTCACAGGAAGTAAGGAGGATCACTATGTTTATTTTAAATGAATTGGTGACCATTTTTATTTATTTTGTCTTGTATGGATGATATGTTGTTGATTGGAAATGACACGAAATTATCAAAGGTTTGAAGACCCAACTATTCTCAAATTCTACATGAAGGATATTAGTCTTTCAGCTTCTATTTTGGAGCATGGAAATTAAGAGAGATCGGGCAAGAGAGCTACGGTTAAACAAGAGGAAGTATTTCAAGACTATATTGCGAGAGGTTAAATATGCGGGATAGTAAACCGGTGAATGTTACGGTTACGTAGGTACAAATTTGTCTGTGCCAGGCAGTGTCCCAAGAAACAAGAAGAAGAGGAGGACATGTCCGTGTTCCATATGCAAGTGCGGTGGGTAGCTTGATGTATGTAATGAGTGCAGTACTGGAACGGACATTGCACATGCGATGGGAGTATTGAAGCGGAGTTTGTAAAACCCGGGAAGGAACGTGGATAGCAATGAAGCGGGTTTTCGAATGTTGCGTGGCACTAATGATTATGGCTTGTGCTACCGGGAAGACTTGAGGATTGGAAAGAGTGTTTGTCGTGGTTTTGTTGATGATGATTGGGCTGGATCTCTAGACCAAATAAGATCTACAAGTGGGTATGTGTTTAGCCTATTTTTGAGGCACGGTCATTTGGATGAGTAAAATACAATCGGTAGTGGCTCTTTCAACTAAGCCAAAGACTATAAGTAGCCCTCATGCAAGAAAAGCGGTTGGTTCTGGTGTGTTCAAGTATGGGGTTGGTGCAACAAGCTATAAGGATAAGTTTGTGATAGCCCAAGGTAATTTTCTTGGCCTAAAAGCACACTTATCATTCAAATACAAAGCACATTGATGTTCGATATCGGTTGAGAGATATGGTTGAGGCCTAAAGGGAGTGTTGCTGGTAAAGGTGGAACTACTGAAGAATGTTCTTCGGAAATGCATTGGCAGAAGTGTCTGTGAGCACTCGAAGTTCCTCTTGTTGCGAGAAATTTTTAGTCCTTATTTTTTCGGTGGAATGATTTGTATGGTTTGTACATGGGTTTGCGAGAGATGGTTTTGGGGCATGATGGTTTTCGGCCCACGGTATTTTGTAGATCTATCAAAGGGGAGACGCGGTTATGTTATAATCCAGGGTTAATGGATTGGGGTTTATGTATGCGCTGCTGCATGTATATATATACTATTGTTGTAACACTAAAAGGAATATAATGAAAAATCAAGCTAGTCATCTAGATTTGGGATCCGGGGGAAAATCTTTGTGTATATTTGTTTTTATGTTTTATGCTCTCACTATTGTTTGTTTTCTATTTTTAAAGGTGTTCAAGATAATTTAAATACGAGTTTAAAACCCATTTGGAATTAGAGAAATTTCGGCTTGAAGAGAACCTTTGCTATGGAGGGGTTTTTTTCTTGGGCTGAGGTAGGCCTATTCGAGTGGGAAGTCTGTGGGATCTATTCTTCCAACGATGAAAGAAGATGGTGAGCGAGTGGGAAGATAGAGATTGAGAAATTTAATGGTCGAGGAGTTTTGAGTTGTGGAATCTCAACATGGAGGATCTATTTGGTGGATAAATATCGAGTGGATCGTGGTAGATCCAGGGTACTAAACCAACGACAATGTTACATGAAGACTAGAATAAGTTGGATCGGGAATGCAAGAGCACAATATGGTTGTGTGCCTCGGATTGATATTTTTTGAATGTATCAGGGGAAGCTACGGTGAAGAATTTGTGGGAAAAACTTGGGACTTTGTACCAATCTAGGTCTCTGGTGAATAAGTTGTTCCTGCGGAAAAAGCTGTATAACCTGAGGATGAAGGATGGAGACTCGTTGACAGAGCATTTGACTGCCTTCAATACTGTGGTAAGTCAGCTGTCATCTGTTGATATTAAAATCTCAGATGAAGATAAGTGCATCAGTTTTTTGTGTTCTCTACCGGACTCGTGGGATAGTCTGGTTATTGCAATAGGTAGCAATACAACTACCTTGAATTTTGATGACATTGTCTCAGCCTTGCTGTCGGAGGAAATGAGACGGAGAAATATGGAGGGTCAGAATGGAGATGCCTTATATGTACGAGGAAGGTCCTAGAACAGAAACAAGAATAAGGTTTCGAGTGGGAGATCTAAATCTAGAGGGAGATCTAAATCTCCTGGAAAGTTTGTAAAGGTGTGCTGGAAATGCGGAAAAGAAGGGCACTACAAAAAGGAATGCAGATCTAAAGCTCCTGAGAAAGGAAAGGGATCTGATGAAGGTCCTTCTGCAGAGGCAAAAACCACCTCGGATGAAGGTGGGGATGTGTATTTGGCTTCTTCTTCAAATACACAAGTAGATCATGAGTCATGGTTGATTGACTCAGGTGCATCCTTTCACTTCACTCCCCATAGGGAGTGGTTCTGCGAGTATGAGAAATATGATGGTGGTGATGTCTTCCTAGGGGATGATAGGAGGGCTAGAATCATCGGACGTGGAAAGGTCAAGATGAAGCTGCAAGGTGGAAGGATTAGAACACTTCCTGGTGTTCTGCATATTCCTGCATTGGCTAGAAATTTGATTTCTGTAAACAAGATGGATGATGCAGGTGTAAAAACAGTGTTCGAGAAAGATTCCTGCAAGATGGTTTGGGGAGCACTGGTACTAATGCGGGGAGTTCGGACTGGAACTCTATACAAGCTACAAGGTAGCACTGTTATTGATGGGTGTAATAGTTCTATGGTTTCTGAAAGTGGAGCGGAAAGCCTAGCTGTCTCTGGAGAAAAGACCATGTTATGGCATCAAAGGCTTGGACATATTGGAGAGAAGGGCCTTCAGATACTGCACAGAAATGGTATGGTAGAAGGTATGTCTAATTTCTTTGGTGGAAAACTAGAAAGAGAAGAAGATAAAGGCGTTGAGGACAGATAATGGTGGGGAGTTCTGCAAGAAGGAATTTGAAGAGTTCTGTAAGAAGTGTGGTATAGCACGGCAGAAGACTACTCCATACACACCTCAACAAAATGGAGCTGCAGAAAGAATGAACAGAACACTGATGGAAAAGGCAAGAAGCATGCTCAGTGGTACCGGGTTAGGACAAGAATTCTGGGCAGAGGCAGTGGAGACTGCATGTTACTTAGTTAACAGATCACCTTCATCAGCGTTGGATGATAAGACCCCACATGAGGTATGGACTGGTAAGAAACCCTCTCTTTCACATCTAAGGGTATTTGGATGTGATGCATATGTACATGTTCCAAAGGAGAAAATGACCAAGTTGGATAATAAATCTGAAAAGTGCATCTTTATTGGGTATAAGGATGGTTTAAAGGGTTACAAGCTTTGGAACCCAGAAACAAGGAAGGTTCTGTACAGCTGAGATGTGGTGTTTAGAGAAGTGAAAGATGTTGTTAAACATGAAGTCCTATCAAAGGAACCTGAAAAGATAGAGTTTGAGCTAAAGGAGGATGAATCAGACTCTACAACAGAAGAATACTCAGAAGATGAAGAGCCACAAACTCCAGCTTTGAGAAGATCATTTCGAGAAAGAAGGCAACCAGAAAGGTATAGTCCATCTGCTTTCTGTTCAGGTTTTGCCTTAACTATAACTGATGATGAACCCAGAACTGTCAGGGAGGCAGTAGATTCAGAGGATGGAAAACTCTGGAAGGAGGCCATGGTTGATGAAATGGCATCCTTGCACAAAAACGATGCATGGGATCCGGTGGAGTTGCCGGCTGGAAGGAAGCCCATTGGGAGCAAATGGGTGTTTAAGAAGAAGATGAATGTAGAAGGCAAGGTGGAGAAATACAAAGCTCGGTTGGTAGCGAAAGGTTATTCCCAGGTGCCGGGAATTGATTTTGGTGATATTTTTCTCCTGTTGCCAAGGTTACTTCTATTAGATTACTTTTATCTGTTGCTGCTGCATTTGATTTTGAGATAGAACAGATGGATGTGAAGACAACATTTCTTCACGGGGATCTAGAAGAGGAGATCTACATGAAGCAACCTGAAGGTTTTATGGTGAAGGGTAAGAAAGAACTAGTATGCAGGTTGAAGAAGTCTCTGTATGGGTTAAAACAGTCACCAAGGATGTGGTATCGGAAATTTGATACCTATATACGGGGACTTGGCTTCACCAGAAGCAAGGAGGATCACTGTGTTTATTTTAAATTAATTGGTGACCGTGTTATTTATTTGGTCTTTTATGTGGATGATATGTTGTTGATTGGAAATGACAAAGAAATTATCCAAGATTTGAAGACCCAACTGTTCTCCAAATTCGACATGAAGGATCTTGGTGCTGCAAACTATATTTGGGCATGGAAATTAAGAGAGATCGGGCAAAGAGGAAGCTCTGGTTAAACCAGAGGAAGTATGTCGAGACTATATTGCAGAGGTTCAATATGCAGGATAGTAAACCGGTGAAGGTTCCTATTCCCGTAGGTGTAAAACTTTCTGCTGAACAGTGTCCCAAGACACAAGAAGAAGAGGAGTATATGTCCCGTGTTCCATATGCAAGTGCAGTGGGTAGCCTGATGTATGCAATGGTCTGTACTAGACCAGACATTGCACATGCAGTGGGAGTATTGAGCAGGTTTATGTCAAACCCAGGGAAGGAGAATTGGACAACAGTGAAGCGGGTTTTTAGATATTTACGTGGCACTAGTGATTATGGCTTGTGCTACCGGGGAAGACCAGGATTGGAAAGAATGTTGGACATTCGTGGTTTTGTTGATGCAGACTGGGCTGGAGATCTGGACCAAAGAAGATCTACAAGTGGGTATGTGTTTAGCCTATTCGGAGGCGCAGTCAGTTGGATGAGTAAAAGACAGTCTGTAGTGGCTCTTTCAACTACAGAGGCAGAATACATAGCAGCCACTCATGCAAGCAAGGAAGCAGTTTGGTTGCAAATATTGTGTTCAAGTATGGGGTTGGTACAACAAGCTATAAGGATATACCGTGATAGCCAAAGTGCAATTTTCTTGGCTAAGAACCCTGCTTATCATTCAAAGACAAAGCACATTGATGTTCAATATCACTTTGTTAGAGATATGGTTGAGGCTAAAAGGGTGTTGCTGGTAAAGGTGGACACTTTCAAGAATGTTGCAGATGCATTGACAAAGTCTGTGAGCACTCAGAAGTTCTCTTGGTGTAGAGAAACAATGGGTGTTGAAGAATTGGGCCAATGACTAAGCTCTCCTGTGGCCCCCCGTGGTTCCTTCCATAGCAATGTTCTTCTAGGCATACTAGTTGTTGAGTCCCAAACTTGCATCTTTCTTATACACCTTTCTAGACCTTTTCCATTCACCTAGACCTTCTAAGTCATCAATATCATTGCATATTAATTATAAAAGAGCATTTAAAGTGGTTTTTAACTATGTTTTGTGTCTGCTGTTTGAATTAGATTTTTGCTCAATAAGCTGCGGAATCTTGTCACTTTCCGCAGCTGCTGCAACTTTCCGCAGCCATTTTGTTAAAGTCTATATTGTAGGTGTCTTCAAGCAAATTGAGACACATGGGCAAGTTGGAAATGACATGGACATGGATCGAGTCCTATTGGCTCAGTCGAATTCACCTAAGAAGGCTGTGGTCAAAGGTAGCCAAGTGGTGGTCAACCGAAGAGTCCCACGGTGACAGAACTCTGTTTTTCATCACGTGAAGACTTGCGTGGCCATTTCTAAATCATGGGAGACATATCAACACCTGTAAATGGCTCCATAAGCCGAATCCAACAGCCACTTTCCATAGACTTAATCTTCACAGCAGCCATGATGCTAGATTTCTGGACGTGGTTGTTCACGTGTCTTCTATCAGCGCAGACTTTAGGGAATTAGTTATATCACCCTCTGTTATAAATAATGCGTTCTCATATGCATAATAGTTAGCTCTGTAATGTAATTGCGTTTCCACTGTGCTGTGACATTATTTCTCTGTTATGACCGCATTTTGAATATATAAGAAGACTCTGTTCATAAGCACAATTCGTGTTTGATAGCTGCTTCCCGAGGATTGTGCAGAGGGCCCCTGCACACGCCGAGGTTTTGTGTATTACTGTATAGTTTCATGCTTCATTTCCTTACGTTCATTGTGCCATAGTCATTCACGTGTATATATATTACATCTTTCATGGTATTTACGTTTCATCTTTGTCCATAATCTTTCATGCTTTATGTTTTACTTCTGTCCATAATCTTTCATGCTTTATATTGTTGTTAACTGATCAGTGTTTTTGTTCCAGATTACAATAGGCAGCCCGGGCATTTGCACATCATTTTATAATGACTAATGACATGGAATCAATCTTGTCCTTCTGCTGATTTCTTTTTCTTAGTTTTTAATTCCAGCATTGTTTTATTCATTTCAGTTTTGAACATTTGCTTTACTAGTTAGATTAGATATTAAGCTGCTCATTTCATTATCAGTTACCTCCGAAAGCCATAGCGAGACTAATGGTGAGGGATTGCAGTATGAATGTGTAGTTTGATGTTAGTTTATTTTTCTGCAAGTTAGATATTAAATTGCTCATTTCATTATTAGTTACCTCCGAAAGCCATAGCGAGACTAATGGTGAGGGATTGCAGTATGAATGTGTAGTTTGATGTTAGTTTATTTTTCTGCAAGTTAGATATTAAATTGCTCATTTCATTATCAGTTACCTCCGAAAGCCATAGCGAGACTACTGGTGAGGGATTGAAGTATGAGTGTGTAGTTTGATATTAGTTCATTTTCTTTCTGCAAATTAGATATCAGATTGCTCAAGTTGTTTATGATTACCTCCGAAAGCCATAGCGAGACTAATGGTGAGGGGTCAAAATATGAATTGATGTAATTTGATTTTAGCTTTACTTTACTTGCAAATCTTTGGATTTCTTTGAGTACAGTTTCTTTTGTGTTAGACAGCAGCAAGGGTAATGGGTTTTCATGGTCAATAGTTCACTGTTTATTTGACTAGTATAGTGGCACATTTTCATTTTCTTTTGGGAATTAATTTTGTCATTGCATATTTTAAAATCCTTTTTAAGTTTGAATTTTTGGAAATCATTATAAAGGACATCATTGCCTTGAACATTTATATCCATACTTGTCTTTTAGAATTTCCATCTCACATTAGGAAACCAACCAAGATAAAAAGAAAAAAAACCAAAAACGACAAAAAGTAAGAGATAGGTTATCTTACACATATAGTGCGCCACACTTCGTCAGCTTACGAATCCCGAATTGACAAATTAATGTAGCAATTTAGGACACACTAAATTTACCAAACATTAGTGACAGACAGTTGAATTAAACTGCAGTACAAGGATCCATTCCAGATTCACCAATTGCATAAGATCTTAATCTCAGATCCTTGCAAACATCAACAGGAAATGCTTTTATCTTTGTTGAAAGCTTTAGTCTGAAACAAAAATGATGATCTTTGTACATGCTTCAAATCAAATTCTTCTCTGTTTGATGAGACTCGAGAGTCCTCCTTGGAGTCAGAGCTGATGTTCTAAGACAGACAGCTAGGAAGCTTAAGGGCAGTTTAGGATAAATTTGGCACAAATCTCTTGCAAGTGTCAGGCCTCTATTGCAGAGATAAGGAAGAACGTTTTGTGTAAATTCGATGATTTTGAGTTTGGTTCAATAATA
The DNA here is from genome assembly GCA_034641835.2 of Pinus albicaulis. Taxonomy (NCBI): domain Eukaryota; kingdom Viridiplantae; phylum Streptophyta; class Pinopsida; order Pinales; family Pinaceae; genus Pinus; species Pinus albicaulis. Next base: position 134,769 of record JAXQQM020083626.1, on the reverse strand, counting down.
AAAAGGTTCAGTTTGATTCGATCCTTAAGCATCAAGGGCATGAGTTATTGGTCATCTTATCAAGAAAAATGAGGATCATAGTTCTTTTGAGAGGTTGGTATTTCTGTCAATGTTTTATATTTATTAGATCTCATCATCTCTGACTCTCTACGAATCCAGAAGCATCATTTCAGGCAGTGTTTTATTACCTCAGAAGCAAGCTACCTGCCTTACTATATTTGGCACCGATGTGCTTCGCTATACCTCTGTCTACAATATATTCAACATATTCATTATTTGGTCTGTGGCTCTTCAAAGAGGATCGTTATAATGGTTTCATATCAGTTCTTTATGCACCTTCTGACGAAGTCTGTTCAAACCCAGAAGTGAATCTTTAGGGCACGTATTGTTCGAAAGTATGGCTTATCTAAGTCATGTATGTATCCTCCAGACCTGCTCTCTAAATGGCAATACTCTGTATTATGATCTTCATCACATTACATATATTGACTGACCTATATTAGCCATGTCACACTGGATAAGGAAATGCTTTTAGCTTTGTTGAAAGCTTTAGTCTGAAACAAAAATGATGATCTTTGTACATGCTTCAAATCAAATTCTGCTAATGTTTCAAGTTTGTTTGACTCACGCTAATCTCTATTTACTCCCAGTCAGTATACAAGCCTCGCTCGACTTCAACATTCTGCCACAAGTCTCTCATTCCCTGTTTACTGGTATCTCTCTTATGGCAAGAAAATAAGCAAGTTTTTTTCTGTAAATAAGATCGAAGGGCCTTCTTTTGTTTTTTTGTTTTGGCTCGACCTCTTGTATTTTGTAATTTTGGTCTGGCAAAAAGAAGCCCATCATATCTACAGCCAAAAAGGAATGATTAATGTGATTTAGTTGTTTTCTATGGGGTTCTGTTGGTGTCACTTGCACTACTTTATTTCCCAGCTCATTAACCTTGCATGAAGGCCACTCCTGTGGAATTTTCTTTGACTATTCTTGTGGCATTGAAAAACTTTTTCTTTGGCTTAGGGCCAGTTTTAGGTCTTTTGGGATTCATTTTGTTTTGTTACAGTGTCATTTGCCTTGAAATAGATCAGTGGTTTGAAATTTTTCAAATTCTAGTCTTGGTTTCAAGAGAATCTGGTCAATCGCTGGAATGACGTGGACTTATGTTGAATTGTAACTGTCCAGTTTGAATATTTTCTACACAATGTATGTTTGGTGACCTCATGATAATTCTTGGATCTGTGAAGCTCTGATCTGTGGCCATATGGAATTGGATCTGCAGCTCTTTGTTGTTTGATCTACATTCTAGGTTAATCTGTATTAATTCAGTGGCAATCATATAAGTTTTAACAGTCCAAACTCATCTTGGCCTGTGACAGTGACATGGTTGGGTGACTAACGTGATCAAACTCATAAGGAGGCTGGTTATAAAATGTCTTTTTAAAGGCAAAAATCTTGCAAATAAATCATTGAGGCTAGTATTTGTCAAGTCTCAGTCCTTAAAGCTGAGCAGACCTGAATATGCGCACTTCTGGAGTTTCTAGAGTTGTTTGAAATTTGTGGAAGGTTCTATATATATACTCTGTCACAATCTCATTGAAGTGGACCATTCAAGCTTCATTCCAATTTCTGACCGTTTCAAGGACTGACAAAATTCTTGTGTTGAAGGAATTTGATTATTGTGCATCGTAATCTCTCACCAATAAAGGAGTACCTTCAATGCTAATAAATTTGAATATCATGTGCATTGATAGAATTTCCTTGATAGCAAAGTATGAAAATATCACTATGTATCATGACAGTTTATCTCTTTGACACTGATGACTACAGTGTAAATATGATCTTGGCTTTGAGGAACACAGTATGACCCTTTTGGTTAGTATGTGTATGGTGATATCTATGTATTGTTAATATCTCTAAGCATTGTCTTGGGACTGTAGGAGTACCAAGCTCAAAATGAAAATAAATCTAGGTTGTGGTCCACATGGCACAAGCTTGTGAGTGACAATGATATGCTTGCAAAGATATTATTTGGGTACACTGCTCATTTTATCTAGAATTACAATGAGATAGTTGTCCGCTAGTTGGTCATGTTACAGTAGGAACGTCATCAATATAGGAAATCTAGTTTTTGACTGAAAATGAGAGCAGGGCATAAGGAAAATCATTGCCACAAGGTAAAACTATGATTGACAACTTAGCATATATTTGATCAGTTGCACATTGCCAGAGAATTTGAATGGACTAAGCTCTGTTTGCCCATGCTGTAGCTTCATTTTTTACATTAGATTATATGAATAAATCCTGAATGAGAATGGAATATACACAAGTTGGTTTCAAGCACCAATGTCTTAAATTCAAATGGATTTTCCCCAAATACCCCCAAAAATAAAATAAAAATGAAAATAAAAGGGAGTTGCCTTTGGACCCTTACAAGTGTCCACCCTATACCCTAATGTGGACATGTAGTTTTGAGGTTGAGAAACAAACGCAACATTTCGGCATTCATTAACTAAGGAGAGCGATTTCAGGCCTGTTTTTTAGGATTCAGACCAGCATTAAAGAGCAGCTTCAAACTTGGAATTCCAAGGCTCAAGTCTGTGGTTTTCCTGGAAGTCTTGGACTAGTATCTTTTCTACAACCTTCAGGTCTTGGACACTTCAGTTTGGGTCATAGTATCACGATAATTTTTGTATTGAAGTTTGGTTTGTATTGCAGCTGAAAAGATTAGATATCAGGTTAGTTTTTGATAGTTTTTCATTTGAGTGTTTTATTATTTCCTGTTGCAACTATGGGAATTGCTTGGTTGTTATGTTAGGTACATGTATAGGTCTAATAATTAATTACAAATAGCTCAAGGGTATTTTCTTTCATTTTTTTTTGGGTGGGAATCACTTAGGTGTCCTATTGAGTGTTTGAATAGATCTTATAACAGTCTCTGTCTTTCAAATAGGCTATAGATTTTATGGTCACAAGTATATAAGAGACAGAGACTTATGGTCACAATGAAATTGAAGACACAAAAAATTTGAAGGTTGGAGTTGAAGTAGAGGAGACAAAGGGACCTGGATTTATGGAGGAAGATAAGAGCCAGATTTGAGGCAAGAAGATGCAGGAGCAAGATCAAGGGTCTGAAGAAGCTGGATAGTCAACCTGTGAAGGAAGTAGAAGGCATTTTTGTTTTCAGAGTCAATATAGGGAGTCCATAGCTAGAGATAGGAGCCGCAGAGAGCTAACAAAAGGTATTGATCTACATTGATCTATGGTTTAGTTATGCTGTTCGATTTGTTGTTCATGTCATTGTAGATTTTTCTCTCTGATTCTTTTATAAGGTATTAATAATGAATTTATTCATCTGGGAACAAGGCAAATTGATTAGGTTCTCCCTTTTTCTTTATTAGTAGTTTTATTTTTGAACTTTTTCTTCTTCCTTTGATGAACTAAGTTGCAGATTTGGAAACATATTACAGCCATGAGACAACACTTTTATAATTTGATTAATGAGAGGCATATGTCCAATTTGTCATAGAGGGAATTCAAATCCCACCATGGTGTGAAGAAAATGGTATAGAAGAGGGTAATGAGCATGTTGAAGCTGAGAGTTATGTGGGGAAGCTAGAGGCAAGTGTCATAGATAGACAAAAAAGAAAAGAAAATAAGATGATCCAATCCTGCAAACTAAGCTACCTAATTGCACACTCTTTTTGCAATTTTTGCAAAAGAGTCGAAAGGCTCAACAAGTGCTCCAAATAACATGGGAGAAGATGGGCTATCCACTATAAAAGTCCTTTCACTCATGCATGTGCAAAAGTGGAGCAACAATAAATTTTTGACGTCAAAAATTTGTAAAGAAGAGATTGCTGCTACATTCAATCAAGCCGAAAGAGTGATGCAGACTATATGATAGTATAATTGATTAAACAAATCAATAAAATGTCATCAACAAGTGCTCAAACATTACCATGATTATTGGTCAAAATGAACTAAAATCCTACCATGCTATCTGTAATCCCTTAAATTGCCGTTGCATTTTGAGAGTTTTCTTTTCATAGCAGCTAGCAGAAAAGGATTGCTGGATGTGACCAGCAAGGAGGGTACTACCTTGGAAATTAGTTCTTATGACTATTTAGTGTAGAACATAGTGATCAAACACTATCCAAGGGAATTTGTGATTGTGTTAAGGTAGCAAATATACCTACTCTGCTAGAGGTCACGGAATTGACATAAGTTGGAATATATATATATATAGAGAGAGAGAGAGGGGATCATGTTAAAAGGGTTAGTGGGCAGTTGGAAAGAGTACATAATGATCCACGGTTTTACATAAGGAGTACATAATGTTCATTTCTGTTTTGGAAAGACACATGAGATGGATAAGAATGTATGCATGGGAACAACATTACCAAAAACTTGTCATTGATATAGTGACTTGTCTTTTACCAAAAACTGCCACAGTGACTTGTCTTTTACCAAAAACTGCCACAGTGACTTGTCTTTTACCAAAAACAAAATAAATGTAATGTCATTGATACACAACGAAGTTGCAAATGTCCAATACACCAAGTTGGATATCATGGGCATTAGACCATCTCTTGTGTTCAACATCCCTTTTAAGTTTTTAGCCTATTGTTTTGAATACACTTTCAGAAAAGTTGCAGATATTACAAAGTGGAAGTTCAGAAGAGATAGCACTAGGGGTATACTTTGTATTTCGAATAGCTCAGGGAATCCATAAGGACAAACTGTTAAACCAATCCCTGAGAAAAACTCCAACAGATGATTAAATTCACAGCCCTCGAAGAAACTTCCGGAGGCACTATCCTCAACCCTCATTGTTTTTGGATAGATCAGTCCACAACTCTCACAACATTTTTGGTAATTTAGAGTTTAACATTTTGGTATATTGGGCAACATTATAAGATTTCATGGTTTCCCATCATAGGATAATTGCAAAAATGTTTGGAATCTCACCAAATGCACAATGTGCATGAGAGGAAACTCCAAATTTGCTGATTTGATATTGAGTTGGTTTGACTCAAGAGTTCAATTGTGACAGACCAAGCACTCCACCTCTGGAACTGCTTTAGGAGAATAAGAGGTAATGTTACAAGCGTTGTTCAAACTTCATGACAGAAATGCTTTACCTACCTAAGCTAGTTCTGCTTTGACAGTTCCTCGAGGTACTAAACTCAGTTTAGCTCCCTAGATTCAGCCAAATAGTCAGGGTTCTCTCCAGAATTTTTGTCCTTCAACCTTGGATGGTAAGAAAGTGGGGCAACCTTGGATGGAAAAAATGTGGGGCTGCTTTGATCCCACACTTCCCCAGTATCAATAGCCAGGCCCCCTCAGCCGTAGTTAGCCCCTAGATGACATCATCAACCATTTTACAATGGTCAACACCCCTGCCTCAGCCATCAAGACTAGCAGCCAATGCATCCAACTCAAATTGCCCCAAGTGGCCTGCCATCAATTCTGCCACAACAATAAACATGTACTGAAAGATACTAGAAAACTTAATAATTAATGAATTTCTATCTTACAGAATTGAAAACTTATTTTTTAGAAGGGAAAGTTAGATATTAGAGGATTTGTTAATAATATTTCAATGTTAAACATATCAGAGAACTATAACATGATAACAATGTTATATATATTATCATTATGTACATTTAGATTTTTTTTTTTCTCATTATTTATTTTTAGAAAACTTAACAATTAATGAATTTCTATCTTATAGAATTGAAAACTTATTTTTTACTAGGGAAAGTTAGATATTAGAGGATTTGTTAAGATTTTTTTACCCTCCAAAATGATATTTTATGATTAAAATATTTTCAAAATGTTTCATTTGATTATGAGTTACTATTTTTTGTTGTTTGTTGTATGTATTTTAATTCATTTGCATACTTTTCATTTATAATATACTCATTATTTCACTTCACATAATCAAAGTTTGATGCTTTAATTATATATATATATATATATATATATATATATATATTGCACTTGTTTCACTATTGGATTAATGCAATGAAGTATATAAAAGTCGTTCTAACTTGGGAAATGTGTAATATTGAATTAGGTCTATTGATTCAATATGCGAACAAGAAAAAGAGGAAAGTCTATTCGGACAAAGAGTTTAAATGAATTTATGAGGGACACACCTTCTGGAGTCATAGGTATTAATGAGATACCTTCCAAAGGAAGTAATTTATCTACAATTCCAACTTCCCATTTAGATTTTACAGATGATGTATATGTCCCAGTAGTAAGTGATACTTGCCATAATGTGGAGCCTACACTTGAAACTGGATTTGAAATTGATAGATTGCAATCATATAGAGAGTTGTTGACGAAGGATGATGTTGATCCATTCATAAGAGATGCAATTCATGTAACATACAAAACAGCGATCTCTGACACAGAGAATGCAACATATGCAGAAACAACATTTGATGATCTACTAAGGTAAATAGTCATTTATATTTTACTTATAAACTTTAGGGTTGTAATTACATAACATATGATTATTAATAATATATTATATCTTAATGTTCAGGAGTAATATCAATGTTCTCGAAGAAGACACTAACACCAATGGACAACAAAATCAATCTCCTCCATCAGATAAACAACCTATACCATCTATTGATGCGTCTTTTCAACCTCTCTTAAAACATCCAAATGAATATGTTAAAGGAGAGGCAATTAATGGTATGCCATTCACAATCACATTAAATGAAAAAGGGCAAGTGTTAAATGATGAAGGTGGGAGAACATGGAGAGACATACTTCCCCGTGAAGCATTGAGATTATTTGGTCCTACAATTACTAAATATTTTCGTCGTCAAGGTAAAACACATATACTATGTGTTTTCATAAATTGCATACTTAATTTATGTAGTATAAACTATATACTTAACGTTTCATGTTTCATATTAAAAAAAATTATATATTGTACTCAGTGTTACATTCCCTAAATTTCATTACTATGATACTAGAAACCTTAAGATTTTTTATATGGATTATTTACTTTCTACGTGTATTTCATAGATAAATCTAAGAAGGATGAGTTATTATATCTTATGCATAAAGTATCGGCAATTGTACCTCCAAAAAAAATTCTTCATAGTGTTGCTGAATATATTAAAAATACCAAGAATGCTTTGAGAGGAGAATTGGTAAGAAACAAAAATGTAGTCAAGCTGCACTTCATAGGAGAAGGAGAGTGGAAGAGGTTATTGGATGAGATTGCTATTAAGAAAAAAAGGAAAAATGGAACTTTGGTTGGAAAAGACAAATATGCACATACTGTACGAGCCTCTAGGTTGTCCACACACCATCGTTTGGGGAAAGGTGGCATTTTATCTGTAGAGGCAAAATTTGTAAGCTTAATACACTACTATGCTTCTCAAGGAAAGTTTATTTTTTATATAATAAAATTTCTAACTATTTCATTGTTATTTAAAATATAGTTGCAGGTCTTCAATACTAAAATGTCTGAAGATGACAAAGATTTTGCTTCATGCTATGGTATATCTGCTCTCATTCATCAAAAGATTAAATATGGATTTCATCCTCTTATAGATTATGAGGTATTTTTTGACCTATAATTTTTTTGTTCTAGGTAAATTTTTATAATATGAAAGAAGTATATGCAAATGAAAGTTTCAATTAATACAATTTATAGTTGTGTTGATCTTATCTTATATGTGTTTTAGGTAACTGATCAACATGATGAAAGAGAAGATGACGCTGAACTTTGAATCATGCTTCAACCTTACCATATGTTTGGTTAGTTCACTTCAGTTATTTTTTAAATCAATAGGATACTTTAGTTATGAAATACCATTAAATGCACACACTTTTTATGGTTTATTTCAATTCAATTGAAGTTATTGTTTGTGTTTTTCTCTATTTATTTCATTTATGTATTTTTATTCACAAACTTATGTTTATAATTTTCTTTTTATGATTTTTCCATGCAGGCAACGACACAATTTCTTTTAAGGATGAGCAATACAGAGGATTTCAAACGAATTATTAGTTTCATTTTTTCAATATCTCATAATAAACAAATTTCAAGACCTAAGACATTTCATTATATTAATAAACGAAAAGTGATTTTTTGATAATCAATGTTGGAACATATGTAAAACTTTTATTTTCTTTAATTAAATTATCTCTTTTTATATATTCATAGTTTTGGTTGTTGTATAATATACTTAAAATTTTAACATATGTAAATATTGTTATTACTTTGTAATTATTCATTTAATGTGAAAGATATCCATTTAATATATTTTTTCATAACTAGAAAGATATGTGATAGATTAGAAAAAAAAAAATTGAAATATCATGCCATCTTCAAATTTTCACTCAAACAAAATTCTGTGACGCTTGGAATTGAAATGACACTGCTTATATTATGTAAATTTATTATGCCCATCAACTTGGAATCATGTGAATGTTTCAATGGAGAGACTTCCATTACTTGTAATTGATACTTGCCATAATGTAGCGAAGCACAAAATAAACTACCATAGTCTTATTGTACATAATGAATTAAAATTTTTGGATGTAACTACGAGATACTTCAATTGTGTTAATACATTTGATATTAATTAAATATATTTATGGTAATTGGATTTAAGCATAAGAAAATGGTCAAAATGTTCTTTTTGGTAATAAAATCAAACTCTTCCTAGGATACTCACCACATGCAATATATAACCTTTCTAAATAAAGGAGGCTATTTTTTTTGCACCATTTCATATTTTATGGTGCTTTGAACCATATACAATTTTATTATAATAATAATGAAAAAAAAAAATTGCACCATTTTTTATTTTATGGTGCTTTGCACCATATACAATTTATTATTATTATAATAATTTTGATATTTTTATGATAAATTTTTAATTTTTGTAAAATTGGTTTTGGTGCTTTGCATCACAAAATCTTGATCCACTTCAGATTGGTTTTTGGTGGTTTGCACCATACACCATGGAATGCCACATATGAATTTAACACCAAATTTAATATTTTTTATTAACTCCACTTTTGCACCAGACAACATAGCACCACTTGCGTATCCCCACATTATCACCACTTTTGCATCAATATTTGAAAAGTAAAGATTTCTCAAATCCTTTACAAATTGTGGTGCTAATGTGTGGCTAAATGACCCTTCTTCTTGTAGTGGCAACCACATTGGTGAATGTAGTTGTAAATCTATTTTATATACGCCTATTCGCTTATATCAACCACATTAGTAAATATAATATGGTTGTGCTAGTTTATTCAAACTTTCTTTAATACAATGTCAATTCAAACTTGCTTTAATACAATGCCAACACTTTAGTCCATATCAACATGTTAGTCCTCAAAAAGGAAAAATTTATAAATTCGTTGGTGATTTAGCTAGCTCAATTTACCTATAAGTAGGAACAGCTGCAAGGATTCCTAGTTTCTTGCCAGAATTTTCATCTTATCTCGGACACATTCATTATGGAAGCCATAGTCAGTTGCCAAGTTTGTGTGAAATTTTTAGGTTTGCGATGGAAACCGTCTATTTCAAACACTACCAAAATTTTTAATGGCCATTTTCATTGTTGCTGCAAAATTAGGACTTTTGAGTAACCTGTTGCTTGTTTATGTGATAGTTTGTCATACTAACATTCCATGTTTTTTTTGCACTCACAAACTCCACAGGTTTTTATTTTTTGGCATTTTTCCTATATTCTATTAAGAATAAAGATATCTAGTACATGTATATGAAGATCATTACATCTAAGGGGAATATTTGATGATAGACAAATTCCTCGTGCATAGGCTAGGAGAATTAGCATATATATGTTAATGTTCTTTTACATATTTTCCAAAATGAAAAATGGATAGCCAAATATAATCTAAAATACAAACTTCGAAATTGGATGAAGTGTGATTCTCATGAAATGTGGCCTTCCTTTGGAATCGTTCATTTGTCCCGAGGCTCCAAACACAACAGCATTTCAATGTGGAGGAAAAAGAAAGAGAACATGATAATGAACAAGATAAGTTTGAAATGTTTTCGCAACTGCCATAATCTCATTAAACGGCTTGACTACTTTAGGCTTGTCAAAACTACACAATCTTTATTTATTAGACCAATACCATGTAATTGATATTTTATTGCTAAATGTTTTTGAAGAAACTAACCATGCAAGTACTCAAGACTTAAACAAAGAGTATGACTTCCATATATCATTCTAGATGAAACCCATGAGAAATATCGTTCTTGGTTTTGTTTGCTATTTTTTGACTGATGGCATGTTTTTCGAGATATTCCTTGGGCTTCCTGCCATGTGAATGGAAAAAGTATAAAAAAAAAACCACACAAAAGGAGAAAAACTCTAACCCTATCCCGACCACTACATATTATCCCACTAACATATCACGTATACCCCACAGTTTTTCATTGTAACAACAAATGAAATGCATGTGTTCCATTGATTCAGTGAGTTCTTGAAGTCTGAAATGTTTTGGAAATGTATAATTTGACTGATCTTGGTTAACTATTTTATGCTTTCCAAAAATACACAATACTCATTTGCTAGACCACTCACATGCAATTGATCTTTTATTTCTAAATTATTTTTACTTTTTGACTGGTGACATGTTTTGCAAGAAATTTCTTTTGCTTCTTACGATGTGCACGATTTTGAAAGAAATAAGGCACATTTATTAATAAGTGGAGCAAGATTGCCAAAAGAATTTTTAAAAATGTAGACAAAAGGAGAAAAATGCTAACCCTAACTTTATAACTCCATATTATCCCACTAACATATCTCTTATCCCACATAATTATTTACTATAAGAGCATATGAAAGTCATGTCTTCCTTTGATTCACCGAGTTCTGAGAGTGAGTAATTTGATACTTGAGAACACTTCAAAATTTGATGTGCTCATTATTTAGTTCAATTGTCATCTATGAAACCCTTTCTAAGTGAAAGCATTAGCATTAGCATTAGGCTAAGAGAGATTTTAGAAAATTGTTAAAGAGAATATTGTTTTGTACTATTTCACAAATAGCTAACGACTACTACATGTTATTAATTGTGGTTTCATTTATGTAGAATGGCAACTGTAAAATGGCAATTATATGTGTAACATGAAATTGTGTCCAGAATGAGCTTGATTGGCTGAAAAATGAAGAGAAGATATAGAATTTGGAATGAAACATCTTAGATCTAAATGACCTATAGATTAGTGTAAACAAATTCTCCAAGGTCTTCCCTATTATCTATATTTGTATTTTCAAACCATTTTCTCCTCATTGTGTAAATTATAAAAAGAGATCTTGGGGACTCAAATAAACTAATTACATCATCCTCTCAACATAAAATTGACACAAAGAGTGTAAGACTAGACCCTAATCCTAAAAAATAGTAAGACATGTAAATAAGAAAATAAAAGCTTAAAGATAAGAGGCCTATAGCTTAAAGTAAACATGTGTTCAGACTTTGAAGAGGTAGAATTCTACATAGATCTACTCAACATAAAAATGAAAAACAAAATTTAAGACTAAACGCTAATATAGGCAACAATAAGAAATGTAAATAAGAATTATAATACATGTATTTTGCACTTCATTGACCTAAACATGTTTCTTTCTTGTTTTTGTCATAGATTCATAGGTGTTGGGACAATTAAATATGCTTTGAATCAAAAACATATCCTCACCCATTTTAAAACTCACATATATCCAAAATCTAAAACTTCAACATTTTTTTTGTAATATTCAGATGTGAAACCAAATATTCAACATTCAGATCCACTTACACTTTATAAACTCAAGTCCCTTCATAATTTTGACAGACAGAATAACTAAAAGTTCAACGTTTGTGTTTCAAAAATTTAGATGTGAAACCAAACATTCAACATTGATTTTCCATGTGAAAACTCTCGAAGATTTTTTGAACTTTATTTTGGTGATGGATGGAGGAACTTGAATCAACAATAATATATATAAGTTCATATGGATAGGAAAAACATGCCTTAAGAGGATAAACCAAAATTTCTGGGAGTCGTTATGTGTGTTGATTCATGGTGACACTGGAGTCAACATTATTATTAGATCAAGTTCGAAACAAATAGAGATGCAAAGGTAATAGTAGCAGCATGAGTAGTTATAATAGCACCAACATCAATAGCAAGGGTAGTTAAGTAAGAACTAGAGCCAAGTTCAATCACATTAACGCACATTCCAAAGCTCCGTTTGGTTGCAATACCAAGGAAAAGCACACTTATATATCCATCTTAAACAAAACAACAAAGGAGGAATTATACTAACGTGCTGAATGTTTTTCATCATTATTTGTGAAAAATGACATTTGCATGAATTATTGTTAAAGTTCTTTGTATATGGAAGTCACTTAGATTATAGGTAACATCAGTTTTTTATTCCAAATATTTTTCATCGGACATAGTTGTTAAGCATGGACAAAGTTGCAATGACAAATTGTCCTTTAGAATGCATTTATATTAATCATTTGTTATTGTTTGGATCATGCATTGTATTTGGAGGGAACATCGATATCGTGTTGAATATTGGAATGTAGAACATATTGAGCAGAAAAAAATAAACGAGAAAGAAATAGATTCATAACTGAATGACAAACAGAAGAAATAAATTCACACAATGAAACACATAATTTATGTGGTAAAACCTTGACAGGATTTCAAGGAAACATCCACGAGGTAAGGAATTGGAAACTCTTATTAATAAAAATGATTCTCCGTACATACAAACCTCCCAGGCCATCCAATTTATCTTGAGCCTATTTCGTTATTCTAACTTCATTTCGTTACTCAACGAATTTTAACGGTCAATAATTAATTTGCCTAAAATTACATTATTTACAATTTGTTGCCATATTTTTAATTAAACTCCACCTTGACAAAAATTTTCCTAATCCCCTGCCCATGCCCATTCATCATCTTTTCTGCAAGCCGAGATAAGCGAGACACCATCTCAGCTTCTCTACTGTAACTGGCTTCGTGAATATATCTGCATGATTTTCCTGTGTGCGGACCTTCCTGAGAGCTACTTTTCTGCCTTCGATTACATGTCTCACAAAGTGATACCTTACATCGATGTGCTTGGTCGTGCTGTGATAGGTTGGATTAGTAGCCGAATGAATAGTGCTCTGACTATCACAAAACACATTCACTTTCTCCTGCGTCCTTCCAATCTCATCAAGTAGACATTTTAACCAGATTGCCTCTTTACAGGCATCTGAAGCAGCTATATACTCTGCTTCAGTAGTGGACAAAGAAATTGTCTCTTGAAGCTTTGACATCCAGCTGATTACTCCACCTGCAAGAGTAAAAACAAAACCTGTAGTAGACCTCATTTTGTCCAAATCACCTTCATAATCAGCATCCACATATCCACAGACTAAACCTTCACGACAATCAAAGCTGATGCAATGGTCACTTGTTCCTCTCAAATACTAAAGCACCCATTTCACTACTTGCCAATGTTCTTCGCCTGGATTTGCCATGAACCTGCTGACAATTCCAACTAGATGTGAAATTTTAGGTCTTGTAGATATCATCGCATACATTAAGTTGCCTACCGCATTTTCATATGGTACACGAGACATATACTTCTTTTCTTCATTAGTTCTAGGACTTAAATCCGAAGAAAGCTTAAAATGGGAAGCTAATGGAACATTAATAGGTTTCACATTGTTCATACCTTTTAGGTGTTTTTCTTTCCCTTGTAGACCTTTGTAGAGTGACTGGTTGCTGAATCGGTTCTAGAATTTCTCCAGTTTCCTTTGCTTCTCCACCTTTTTCATCAGAAGTCTCTCCTACCTTTCGACTTTCTAGAAAGGTTTAGTCTCTAATTGAATCTGCTGACTTGGTGATACCTGCTCCTGTTCAACTTTTTCAACATCTGATTTTAAAAGAGAAGATTCATCAAATGTTACATCTCTACTAATGACTATCTTCCATGAAGAAGGATCCCACAACCTATGTCCCTTCATTGAATAATCATATCCAACAAAGACACAACATTTCGATTTTAGATCTAACTTTAAACATTGATTTCTAGGAATAAGAGCATAGGCATCACAACCAAAAATATTCAAATGCAAATAATCACAAGACTGACCCGACCAAACTTCTTCAGAAATTTTACAGTTTATTGCAACTGAAGGTGATCTGTTAACTAAATAACAAGCAGTGGATACTGCTTCTGCCCACAATTCCTTTTGCAATTTAGCATTACTGATCATGCTTCTGGCTCTTTCCATAAGAGTCTGATTCATCTGTTTAGCAATGCCATTTTGCTGAGGGGTATAAACAATAGTTTTATGTTTAAAAATCCCTTCATCCTTACAAAATTGTTCGAATTCTAAAGAAGTAAATTCACCGCCATTGTCAGTTCTTAAACATTTAATTGATTTGTCTATTTTCTTTTCCACCATTGTTTTAAATTGTTTAAAAACATTAAATACATCAGCTTTATTTTTCAACATATAGACCCAAAATTTTCGGGAGAAATCATCAATAAAATTTAAGAAATATAATGCACCTCCATAAGACACAGTAGGAGATGGTCCCCACAGATCAGAATGAATGTAGTCTAAAATATATTTACTATTATGATTTCCAGTCTTGAACCTTTGTTTACATTGTTTACCAAACACGCAATATTTACAAAAATCCAACTTCAAAGATTTCAAATCAGGGAGCAACTTGCGGTTCATGAGTACCTGAAGACCTTTCTCGCTCATGTGACCCAATCGCTGATGCCATAGACGAGAACCTTCTTCTTCTTTTTCTGATACGATCATTGCTTCACTAAATTGAGTACTTCCTTTGAGTCTGTACAGATTTCCGACCTTTTCAGCCTTCATCACAACCAAGGCTCCTATTGACACTTTCAGCACTCCATTCTGACCTATAAATTTATAACCATTCAAATCCAAAACTCCCAAGGAAATCAATTTTTTCTTCAGATCAGGTAAATTCCTAACATCAAATAATGTTTTAACTGTATCATCATACATTTTAATTTTTACATTACCAATCTCAACAGTCTAACAAGATGTACTATTTCCCATGAATATAGAACTACCATTTACAGTTTCATATGAAGTAAACCAACTTCGGTGCGGACTCATATGATGAGAAGCACTAGAGTCTAATAGCCAATTTTCAGCATCTTGAGAGACATTATAGACAGGGAGGGCTTTAGCAATTAAAACCTCATCAACCATACCTGAATCAACCTGATTTTCTTCCTTGTTATGGTTTTTCGACTCCTTCTGTTTCCAACCATCTTTCTTGAGGTGTCTAAGTTTATTGCAATACCAGCACTTGGCTTTACACTTCTCATTGCCCTTTGACTTCGATCTAGAAGAACCTCTTATTTTCTCCCCCCTTTCCTTTGACCGACCTCTAGCTACCATGGCTTCAGGTGCAGATGTATCAATGCTAGATTTCCTTCGTACCTCTTCAAATAAGAGAGCACCCATGACAGATTCAAGTTTTAATGAATCAACAGTGCTCAAACTGATTGAGGTTATGAAGTGATCCCATGACTCAGGAAGGGAACACAACAAGGTTATTTCCTTGTCTTCTTCCTCCATTTTTACTTCCATATCTGACAACTGGAAAATAAACATATTAAAAACATTTAAGCGTTCTGCAATTTTTGTACCCTCCTTCATCCGAAGACTATATAATTGTCTTTTTAAATAGATTCTATTTGTCAAATATTTTTTCATATACAAGGTTTCCAATTTTTTCCACAACCCTTCAGCTGTACTCTCTCCAAAAATATTGAAGAGAACTTCATCTGCCAAACATAACCGAATGGTACTAAGAGCTCGGGCATCCAAGTCCTCCCAGTCTGAATCTTTCATGCTTGCCGATTTTTTATTTACCCCATCTAATGATTTGTGCAACCCTTGTTGCACCAGCAAATCCCTAACCTTCAGTTTCCACAATGCAAAATTTATTTTCCTGGTGAATTTATCCACCTCAAGCTTTTCATTTTTCATTTTTTCCATTTCCTCCTAATATTTCTACTCTTGATTCCTGATTTTCCTTTCTCCCTTAAAATTTGAACTAGGGTTTCAAACAAATTTTATTGTTTCCCCTTTTTTAGTTTCCCCTTTTTTTGAACTAGGGTTTTATAATCTTTAGAATTCCTTTCAAAAGTCGACTTCCCTTCTTATTTTAAAATTTCCAAAAAAAAATTCAAACCCTTTTAAGATATTTATTGTTCAAACCCTTTCTCTCTATTCTTAAATAACTGAGCCCTTTTTTCTTAACTTTAAATTTTTTAAACTCTCAGTTCTTAAAACCCTCTTCAAACAAACAAACGCTGATTTCCTGAAACCTTTCTTGAATTTTTAAAGAAAAGAATAAATCTATTTTAGAGAAAACAATAAATTTCTTCCCTTTAAAAAAAAAAATTACTCGACTTTCTCCTCAGTCGCACCTAAGCTCTGGCTTGCATTTCGATGAGAGGGTGAAATTGCAGGAGCATACTTTTCTTTGACAGTTTTAGAATAGGCAGATTCTCTTCTTCCAGCGGATGGTGGATTCTTCTGCTTCCAGCGGATGGGAAATGGTTTTAGGTATGGTGGATGTAGCTTCTCTTAACAGCTTTTGAAGCACTTATTGAGTGGATGTAAAATGCAACGGAAGGAACTTCTTTCTGGTATGGTAGCCTCTGCTTCTCTCGGCAACTTTTGAAGCACTTATTGAGCGGATGGAAAATGCAATAGAAGGAACTTGTTTCAGGTATGGAAGCCTCTGCTCGATGGCTCCCAACAGCTCGGCCTCTCTCCTTTTTTTCTCTAGAAAACCTTTCTACTCGACGGTTGCTCCTCACTTAAGGCGACAGTGGGATCTCTCTGCAGCATCCTCGATCAAACCCTCTACAATATCTTGGCCCTCGACAGCTTCTCTCCAGCAATTCTTCGCTCTCACCAAACTTGACGGGCTTGATAACCACTTCAACCGCTTTCACCACCAAACCACCACATCACACTTCACTATGTCGGTCATGTGTTGAACACATATATTGGGGTTTAATGCAATATCTCTCTGCGGGGTCAATGGAATTCGATTCAAGCTCTGATACCACTTATTGAGTGGAAAATATTAAACGAGAAAGAAATAGATTCATAACCGAATGACAAACGGAAGAAATAAATTCACACAATGAAATACACAGAATTTACGTGGAAAAAACTTGACAGGGTGTCAAGGAAAAATCCACGAGGCAAGGAATTGGAAACTCTTATTAATCAAAATGATTCTCCGTACAGACAAGCCTCTTAGGGCGTCCAATTTGTCTTGAGCCTATTTCATTATTCTAACTTGATTTCGTTACTCAACCAATTTTAACGGTCAATAAGTAATTTGCCCAAAATTACATTATTTACAATTTGTTGTCATATTTTTAACAAAGGTATGGTGGATGATACCACTTATTGAGTGGATGGAAAACGCAACAGAAGGAATTTCTTTTAGGTATGGCAGCCCCTACTTCTCTTGACAGATTTTGAAGCACTTATTGAGCAGATGACAAATGCAACAGAAGGAACTTCTTTCAGGTATGGCAGCTTCTACTCGACAACTCCCAACATCTCGGCCTCTCTACTTTTGTTCTCTCGACAACCTTCCTACTACGGCTGCTCCTCACTCAAGGTGGCAGTGGGATCTCTCTTCAACATCCTCAATCAAACCCTCTGCAATCTCTTGGCCCTTGACAGCTTCTCTCCAGCAATTCTTCACTCTCACTAGACTCGACGGGCTCGATAACCACTTCAACCGCTTTCACCACCAAACTGCCACATCACACTTCACTATGTCGGTCACGTATTGAACACATATATTGGGGTTTAATGAAATATCTCTCTACAGGGTCAATGGAATTCAATTCAAGATCTAATACCACTTATTGAGCGGAAAATATTAAACAAGAAAGAAATAGATTCATAACTGAATGAAAAACGGAAGAAATAAATTCACACAATGAAACACACAGAATTTACGTGGTAAAAACCTTGACAGGGTGTCAAGGAAACATCCACGGGGCAACGAATTAGAAACTCTTATTTATCAAAATGATTCTCCGTACATACAAGCCTCTCGGGCCATCCAATTTATCTTAAGCCTATTTCGTTATTCTAACTTCATTTCGTTACTCAACCAATGTTAACGGTCAATAAATAATTTGCCCAAAATTACATTATTTACAATTTGTTGTCATATTTTTAAGAGAACAATGAATTTGATCAGCAGAAACTACGTTCAATGTTCTTGTTGGAAAAGTGCAAATGTTACATATTGTAACAACTGACAAATTGATCAACATGAATGTTTGCTATGGTCAAAATTATGTCAACGTGGTTGACATTTTCATATAATTAAATTATTAGATATTGTAATAGAAAATTCTATAGCAACATTAAATAATGTAATAGAATCTACATGTGTAGAAACTTGAAACTACTTTTGTTGTCGAAGCAATAAATTTGTTTAAATTACCAAGTGATCACATTGACCTGATAGTGGTTATGAATGTCGACTTTTCAAGTGCGCGATGATTTGTTTCTTTCATCCTTTCATTTAACAATTATATCAGTTATCACTAACAGTGACTCTCTTCCAGATAGTTTTGTTGTATTTACATGAAACAAGAGAGTAATTTGGAGACCATGTAAACCTAAATCGAAAAATGCATTATTATGAATATGTGGTTTAATTTTTTTTTAATGTAAATGTGTAAAAGTATGTATGAGTTTGAACATACCATTTCTTTATATTCTTCTAATTGGTTGTATTTGACATTTAATGCATATTGCACACTTTGAATTCAACAGTTCTTAATTTATGTTCTCCCTCTTGTAATAGATTTTGGTGAATTAATGTATCTTCGATCTCTTTCTCTTTTATATAATCTACCAACTATCTAGATAGTTTGTATTTTAGAGTATTATGTTATTTCATTTATTAATATACGTTGATTTTTCACTATATTAATGTTCTCTTTGTTATACTTCTTTTTGTGTGTGTTTTATTTCCGTTGATAACTTGCATTTCACTCCTATTATATCCATAAACATGAGCATCCTCATGACAATAAAGGAATGTCATTTCACTTAGATAACTGTACCCCAAGTTTATCCTTGCTAATCATGTCAACTATTCCCATATTTTAGACTTAAAATTATCACGAGAATTACTTCACCATTACAATTTTTTTTAGAGTAATATGATCAAGGAAATATCTAATGGGTGGATTCATATAACACTTTTCATGGTGGGGATTATTCACCAAACACTACTTACAGCAGGGAGGAGTCACGTAGGACTGCTCATGTCAAGTAGCATCAATTTAGCACTAATTATGGTAGATAGGAGTTATTTTACATTTATTATTTTAAAGAGTCATTTGGCAGTACATGGGAGATGGATCCGTTTGAAACAAGACACACTACATCTATAGAGCATCACTATGATATGCCCCAATATTGGGAAATTCAGAAAAGTCATCTTCGTTAACAATTTTAAACCTCGGATACACATATAATTCAACAGAAATTAGAATCATGACGAAAGAACATGAAAAAATAAAGAGACATATTACAAGTTATGTGTTCACCTATTACTCAATATTTTTTTACCAATCATTGGTTCATGCAATAAAAAACATTTTTTATTTTATTTTTTTAAACAAGGAAAAAATATTTAGGAGAATTGATAACTTCCAAATATCAGTTTCGAATATTACAATAGATACAACTATGTCATATATGTCAAAAAAAGCTAGTTACAACTTGTCTCCAAAGACATCAACCCATGTATAATAAACAAATTTTTCACCATTCCACTAGAGCTATGATATTTTGACCATGCAATATAAGAAATTAATAATAAAGATATAACAAAGGCATAATACATAAAGAAATAGAGAAATTGTCATCAGAAATAGTTACTCAAACTAGATATAGGCATCAAATGTTCCAATGAACCATAAACCTCATTGTTTTCGCTTTATCAATAGCATGTTTCCACCAAGTCTAAGGTTATGAATCCAATAGAAAAACTTCCTAGAACGACCCTTTGACTCACATAATATCTTTCTGGCATAGATATCCTAATTATTAAATTTCATGTTTCCCTTTAACTTTCACCACCAAAATAATGAAATACCCTTCTCTTAAATCTTATCCCTTATCTTATTCCACTTTTATTTATGGATATTATATAACTACCCAAGAAATATTAATGATCGAAGCTCTAGGGAATCAACGTTGTACGTAGTTCTCCTTATTTGTAATTTTTCACATGCACATAAAAGTTAATTTCATATTTGGGAATACTATCATTATCATAATAAAACTATAACGACTTTCTACAATTGAAAACATTTTTTCTATGCAATAAAAACCAAGAGAAATAATGAATGTGGAAGACTAAAACATAATGATGCAACATTCAAAAATTGTGCTTAAAATATGCCCGCACTCAATGATTTATGTGGATTTCCCTATAATTTTGTGTAATCAATTTTCCGAACTAATTCTATGATGGATTTAATAAAACATTATAATTTGGTGCATCCCCTTTATCTACCCTCCTCTTGTGGAATCATCGCCCACTTATGAATCCATCCTTATGTGTTTATAGATGATGATGCATTTATATTATTAATATGCAATGATTTTACAATCCTAAGCTCTCCATCCTTTCATCTTTTTCAAATTACATCATTAATATAAGGAAACAATATTATGGTATTATATTCCCCCCTATTTTTTACACATTACGCAGTGCATATATATAGAGAAATTTTGTTAACATATCAAAAATAACTAAGTGCATACTACCTACATTGATATCCCATATCCCTTGTTTCTTCTTTACGGACATGGTACGTTCATTGGACATTTACTTAGCATATGGTTGTGTGCTAGGTCACCATGGAATTATCATATAATATATGCACTAGCTATAACTAGAACACTCCTTCTACATTGACCTAAATCAAAATCTAATAATTGACATGGTTCAAATCATGGACAAACATTTTTAGCAAAGAAACATGAAATAGATTGCACCCACTCATGAATATAAGGAAGTAAGAATGTTTGTAGCAAGTCATGTTCTATCCAATATTCCAAATGGACTATAAAATATAATTTTTAGTTTAGTATGACTTCCCAACTTTAGTAAAAAAAATTTGGGATTTAATTTCAAATAAACATTATTTACCACTTCAAACTCTATAGTTATTCTAATTTACCTATATACCTCCTTTCTCTATCTTGTCCTACTTCAAAATTCTACTTAATTTTAACCATATGATCTTCCACTTCCTTGATATATCATGTTCAAAGTACTACTTCTCTACTAGATTGTCCTAACTCACAATTTTATCACAATATTTATCATATAAAGCTTCAAATAGGATCATTTTTATTGAATCTTGTTACCCATTGTTGTAGGAAAACTCAGTGAAATGCAACAAATACTACATATTATTGTACGGTATGTATTAAATTAACATCAATTTTTTTAATTATATAGAATTAGAAACATAAATTGTATATTAATTCATAAGTATTCCATATTCTCATGGATTATAATATTTAAATTTATGGTGTACATCTCCCTACTATAACGTCTCTTCTACCTATAGGTAATTAGTGTCTACAACAGTAGCATCTAAAATTATAACCTTTAAACCTAATTTTTGCATGATAATGGTTGTAACACACATGATATGTATCATTCTATAGAATGCATTAGCATGTTTATTTTAGTTTCCTCTTATATGGTTGACATCAAAGTAATTCTCTCTTAAAATTTATATCTATCTTGTTTTCCTAGCACTTCATGTTTTTTATTCAAACAAATATTTCTAGTTACTGTGATCTATCCTCAATCCCATTTTCTTCCACATCAAGTAATACCTCCACATTTTAAATGTCTTTGTTATGGCATAAATATCTAAGTCACAAAGGAGAAAATTCCTCTAATTTTCATTAATCCTTTTAGGCTTTATGATTTCCTTTACTACTTGTATCTATGCACGCCACAAAGTTTTCATTGGGACATAGAATTTTTTTAAATAGGTGCACTAGTATTACCTCCTCCAATAGTTATAAAATAATTATATTTTTATGTTTTTTCAAATTTAGTTCCCTTATTTTGTAAATACGTTATCGTAAATTTTAAATAAATATTTTATAATTCTCTTATAGTATTCATCTAACCTAACAAAAGATCTAACCTAAGAGACATTCCTTGGTGTTGGCAATCCTCTAATGGATTCAATCTTCTCTAAATATAATATTGTCCCTTCATCTTAAATGATATGCCCAAATAGTGGATTTTTCCTTGGTAGTAACAACACTTGCTCCATTTCACATACAATTGATTCCCTCACAACCCTTATAGTACCAATCTCAATTATTTCTCATGTTATTCCTTTTTCATGTAATATGAATATAATTTAATAACATGTTTGGTCCCTATACTACTAGTGTAGTCCCTTATTATGTTAGTATAGCCCCCTTTATTGTTACTGTTGTACCCCTGTAACCCCCATATTGTTATTATTATTGTTAGGTCGGCTAGGATTACGTTGTGGCCCCATGGACTCCTGCATATAGAAAGTAGGTTTTGTCATTTGTATCATCCAAGAATTTCTCATTCATGTAATGTATTGGAGGTTTCCCCCTTGAAGTATATTATTTCTAACGTGTTGATATCTCTTTTCTTCTATTTTTTGAGTTTGTTTCATAACATTTGGTATCAGAGCTTTGGATTCTAGGGTTTCGCTACTCCAAACAGGTCATCATGGAATTTTCACTATAACTATTTTTCTACGAAGATTCAGAAGCTGAAATTATTAGAGTACGAAGCCGAAATCCTGAGGAACATCGTCACAAAATTTCAGAGCTTGGTTTGCAATATTTTTGGAGATATGATTTGTGGAGGTTAGGTATTTTTGTAGGCTCCTGAATTTAACCTAAATAGGTCATCACGGAATTTTCTCTATAAAATTTTTTCTACAAGGTTTCAAAAGCTAAAATGTTTGTAGAGAGAAGCTGAAATCCTGAGGAACCTCCTGTAAAAATTGCAGAACTTGGTTTGCAATATTTTTGGAGATAGGAGCTGTGGAAGTGAGGATTATTTCAGGTTCCCGAATTTCATCTCAAAGAGGCGACCGTGGGAAAAACATCATAACTCTCTCTCTGAGCATCAGATCGGTATTTTGTAAAAAGTGGCCTCAAGTACACGGGCTGTAGTTTTGGTATATCAATTTCAGACACAAAGGAGGAAATAGTGACACGTGGAAAGTCGTAAAATTTCGATCTACTGAACCAATCCATAATTAGGTCATCGTGGGAGATTGGGCATAACTTTTCCTTGAAGAATCCAAATCAGGTCAGACCTATGGTATTTGAAAGAAGATTCAGAGGACTACTTGAGGGCTGAATTTCAGATATTGAAGATCCGAAATCATAGAGATAATTCAATTTCAATATAGAGCTCCTCAAAAGAAAGAAAAAGGTGTGTAATTGTTTTCAAATTGCATAAGTCTTGTTTGAAAAAGCGGTTTGAAGTGATTCCAAGGGAATATTGAAGAATTTTTATCAGTATTGGGTTCTATAATAGATCTCAAAAATAATTCCATATTCATTAAGCCCTCAGAAATCTATACTATGTCACATGAAGAGGAAGAATTGCAGTATGAGATATCAAAATTACAGTACCAAGTGCAACAAATTTTGATCTTATGAAGAGCAACCGAAGATGACATAGATGGTTTAAAAGAATAAATGGAGGCTAAGTTGGATGGTTTGAAGGATCAAATAAAATCTAATATGGATGATAAAGTAGTGGAAGATCACGTCGAGCATCAACAACAAGATCTCCAACTCTCAAAGGATAACTTAACATTGGTTCAGAATCAAATGAAACAACAAGAAGATCAAAATCACATTGAAATAAGTTCTGAAGTAGTCACAGAGACAAGAACTCAAAAATTAAGATCAATTTCAAAGTATCTCAACAAGTGGAAGAAATTTCCTGTAGAAGATTCCACATGGGAGGATGAGAATTTTATACAGAAGCATCAAGAAATAATCAAGTGTTGAGGAAAACACTTTTTTGAAGGAGAGGGGCATGTTAGGTCCCTATATTACTAGTGTAGTCCCTTATTATGTTAGTATAGCCCCCCTTATTATTATTGTTGTACCCCTGTAACCCCCATATTGTTATTATTATTGTTAGGTCAGCTAGGATTACATTGTGGCCCCACTAGGATTACATTGTGGCCCCATGGACTCCTGTATATAGAAAGTAGCTTTTGTCATTTGTATCATCCAAGAATTATTCATTCATGTAATGTATTGTAGGTTTCCCCCTCGAAGTGGCTTATTTCTAAGGCATTGATATCTCTTTTCTTCTATTTTTGGAGCTGGTTTCATAACATAACACAATGACAATATTATCCAAATACGTTTTACATATTACATCATTAAGAACATAAATAAAAACTAAAAATTGAACATGCCAATAAATATCTCTAAAGGATTTCTTACTAATGTATTCCTCCTTGATTATTTCTCGATGATATTCTAATATTGATATATCTTTAAAAATACTTGTAATCCTCTTAGTTTATCAATGAGATCATAAACTATATAGATAGTATTTGTTCTTCACAATGTTTATAATCAACTATCTAAACTTAATACATAGCCTCAATTATCCATCCTTATCCTTTAAAAATGCTCCTAAAGCTGAAGCACATTGTCGTATACATTATTTATTCAACAATTCTTCTAGTTAAAATTGTAATTATTTTAATTCTATTGTGCTCATTCTATGAGTTTAATATTGTGGCAGTTCTAGGAACTAAGTGAATAGACAAATTTATCTCCCTTTTTGGTGGTAATATTAGTAAATATTCAAATGTAAGATTTTTATATATTCATATGCATCCTCAAAATTTTGTAATAATAGAAAATTGTAAAAGAATTTTCCATTTAATCTTATCTAGTTCTTTCACTAGATGTACATGTATTTAACACATATTTTCAAAGCATCATTGAGTTATACTATTGAAATATCACTAATTGATCTGAATTTATGCAAGAACGCAAGCGAATAGACAAATAACCATAAGTACAGAGATGCAATGGAAATAACACTTCATTTCATTAATATTAAAGAACTGAAATATGTTTGCAGAAAGAATGGAAATAAACTAGCTAGGGAGCTGGTAGCTTATCTCTAAGAAGAGATGTGGTGGCTATAGGCCTCTAAACTCTTTGTTACAATGAGGCTCGAAGGCTTATATACTATTGAGAAATAATGGAAAACCCTAAACATCCAAAAACCTAACCCTTGGAGATGAAAGGCCAGAATATGGGCCCCGTCGGAGTAAATTGGTACATCAATTTCTCGGGGTCGTAACTGGCATACTATCTCCATTTAACGCACATGATACATCGTTAGAAAGATATATATGAGGACTACAAACACTAACACCGAATATCAAGTTTAGAGAGAATATAAATTTTGAAACAAACTCATTTGGTTGAAGGTTTGATTCCCAAAAACCGTCGTTTAGGGCCTCAAAACGGCTCCGGAAGTTCAGGACCTGTAAAATAGCCAAATATAGTAACTAGTGCTACAATTAAGGAAACTGAAAAATTAAAAGAAACAATGGTGGAGGTCCATGTGGAATAGGTGGGTGGCCACCATTATCCACCTGGATCATTCCTCCCCCCTTATGAAGCAATGGTCCCCATTATATTGAGTTCCTCCATGACAGGAGGAAAAATCTGCTAAACTTGGTCCCTGGTGAGTCACTTGCCTTGCTGAAGGAGTTGGCCTGCAAATGTAGACACAATTTGTTGCCCGCCTAGAAGTTGTGTTGCACCCAATGCTGATCATGACGATGCTTGTACTTAGCATTGGCTCTGTCCAATATGTCATGAACCTATTAGTGATATCGAGTTGTCAAAGCAGGCCAAATCATTCACCAAGGCTAGTTATATATTATCTAGTGTGAGTTAAATTGCGAACTGAGTGAATAAGTGGAGTTAACCTCCTAAATTTTAGGAGGATTCAATTAACTAAGAGTGTTGATTTTTGTTAACTAGAAAATCTCTAGTTCAACTCATAATTTAGAAAACTCACTAAAAATAGCCTAATCGAAAAGCTTATAACGAGGTCAAAGGCACACAATTAATCAATCAATTCTTGAGTACGAGTTTGTGAGCAAGAGAGATTGTGGAGGAACGAGTCAAGTGTTCCTTGTGAAAATTATTGGAGAAGGCAATTTTTTCTTTATAGTGCGCATAGAAATAGGGTAAATCCCTATTTAATAGAAGCTTAGAAAACGATAGGAAATAGGATATTATTTCCTAAGGTTTTATGTTGGAAATTCAGAGCCTCTAGTGCATATAGGAGAAGGAAGCAGGTTGAATATTAAGAGGAAGTTTGAGGCCTAGGACAGGTAGGAAAATTCTTATATTTTTAGATTAGAACCAGCTTGTATGTGTATCAGATATGTTGCTAAATTTTCCTTAATAAAATTACGAAGAAAGTGAGGGTTTCCATCTTGGGTTCCCTAGAAAAATTGTGTGTTTTATTGTGTGAATTTTGTGAAATTATTTATCTTATACTTTGTTGTTATTTGGTAGAGAAATTTTTTGTTTCTGTGGAAAGAAAATTTGTCTTCAAATTGTTCATAGTAGCATATCAGAATTTCATGGAAAATATACAATGAATGCAACATTAAATAAATAAATAAATATGATAAATGACAAGAAAAATGAATCCAATGTGATCTATTGGTTAAAGAGGGTATATATTTATCCCTGAAACAAAGTCATTCATTTGGGCAGTTCTAAAACGTACCGATACTTTACAAGAAATATGTTTGTCTGAAATAACCCAAACTGTGAATGTTGTCAGGATGTCACGACAAAGACTCAAGAGTTTCTATTTGATGAAAGGGCTACAAGTTCAAAATTCTATTAGTTATGTTCCAGGTTTCTTTGTAGCATACGTTTGTAGAAGTGTGACCCCATGAGTTATAGATGTCCATGTAATGTCATAAACATTGATTGATATGATAACATGTATGGATTCCTTAAAAAATCTTGGTACATCAACAATAAATTTTTGGAAAGTTGACTTTGGTGAAACTTCACAGGTCTAACAGTGACATCCCAAAAATTGTGTCATTACTGACATTGTTTTTTTTTCAAAACTGAGATCATGTAATTTTCACATTTCTATATTGATGTCATGGTTACTGTAAATATATTTTGATTATCCCAGTAATATTCAAATGAATTAGGTTTCAAAATACAATATAAAAAATCTACTACTATAAAGAATCTGGAACAAATAAGTAACACAAAAAGTAAATACATAAAAGAAAAAAAACCAAAAATAGTGTGAAATGTGAGAAACAAAAATGTACTACATCTAGCAAGTGCCCTTCATCTTTTTACAAAAATCCACAATGCGTGAGGGAAAAATCATTATAGGGATCAAGCACAAGAGCTTCTGCAAAGCATCTAAATGCCTTCAACATGAGACCTTATATTTGGAGACAAATTCCATTTCCACTGTGAGCCTCGACAGTGATAGGCTTTGTTTCCAGAGCAAATTCATAGAGACCAAGTGCATCTACAAACTTATTCCTCAATTATAGTAAATTAACATATGACAATGCGTCCTTCCCTTCAAACCTTCTTAGAGAAGAGGACGAAGGGGAGGAGATAGAAAGAAGAGAAGAAGTAGAAGTAAGGCTAGTACTAGAAGTTATGCTCATTGAATGACGACTCACTGAAGAATGACTCACTGCTCGATTAGAATTTGAAGGTAATGGGCTCTGTGAGTGCTCATTATTGCCTAAAACATTCCCACTCTCTCCCATCATTAACTATCTGAGACTGAGGAGACTCGCTCACTACTCCATCGGCATTAGAAGATAATGGCCTGTGTGAGTGCTCATTGTTTCCTACATCATCTGCACTCTGTTCCAGCATTCACTGTCTGAGACTGAGTGAATTGAGGTTCTATCCTTGCCATAGTTGGACCCATTCCACTCTTCAACGCCCCCAATTTTCCATACTGCTCCACTTCACAACCCTTCTTTACCAAAATAAAAAAGCATGCGAATAGTTACAAACTTATTTCAAAAATTTAGTCATATAGTAACCCCACTGAAAACCATTACCAGCGATGGATCAAATCCTCTGGGAACACCTCATGCAAATTTATTAGAACACAACACATTCAAAATAAAGATCCTAATCGAAATATAGCAAATCCATTTAGCATTTGGGATGATTACCTTACGGTCAGGCAGAATAGAGTCTAATAGGATGATTACCTTACGATCTAGCAAGACAAAGCCGAAAAATACTTTCAAACCATGAAATGTTAAACTTCCGCCAAATTAATAAATGTGTAGACTTTGAAACCAAGAAATGTTAAACCCCCACCAATTTCTCCCACCAAATTATTAAATGAGTAGAGGTAATTATACAATAAAAAAGTAAACTCCCACCAAATTCTCCCACCGAATTAATAAACGAGTAGATGAAAATATAAAAGAAAAAATCAAAGTCCAGATCACTTTGAAAATAATTGAAGAGGGAAACAAGGAGAGCTCTATTAGCACTTAATTGGTGACAAATGGGTAATGAAGGGAGAATGATATACGCCATAATAAGGAAGATAATTTTAAATAGTATTTCTTTTATTTATTTATTTTTCTAATTTTTTTCTTTTATTTTTTATTTTCATTGACTTTTATAATTTTTTTATTTTCTATGTTATTAGGAAAATTTAAGTAGACATTTAAAATAAATTTCTCTAAACTAAAATGATTAAAAAACAATATATTAATAGATGTTGATATAAAGGCATGTAAATAATTTTTTGGACAATTACAAGAGGAGGAAAAGATCACAAGTAAGAGTGTAACATGACAAGGGTACCTTAAAAACCACATAGGTTTTCTTTAATGGATATTTAGTCTTAAGTCGGGATATGGCCACCATAGGAGGTATTTATCATCAGATATGGGAGTTAGTGTATATGTTATGGTTAGGAGAGGAAAACAAGGGCCTTATTCCCTAAATTAATCTTTCTCATGCTCAATTTCCATGAACAATACCTCTGGCTAGAAATATGGCCATTTATTATGTTTTTCATGATACAAATGGGTCTCATGGCCTTTACTATGACCAAGGAAGAAAAAAAAAGGACTTAAGTACTAAATAATCAGTGACCACGTTTCAAAGCACCACATTAATTATATTCTCTAAGGGATATTTTGTGGCCTCTGGAAGGGATGTGTCTACCATTCAAAGGTTTTTCACACCAAAATTGGTTCTTGGAGCCTCGTCATTGGACCTTAATGAAATTATAAGGCTTTCAAATCACATATGATGCTTACAAGTGTATAAAGAGCACATTTAACTAGGTTTTAGGGTAAATTTTATACATATCATAATGTATATGAGGGGGGAAATGGTTTTTAGTGCTAGTGATCTAGTTGCACAAAAGGCCCCATAAATTTGCGCTTCAGGATATCCCCAAGATTCAATAAGTAATCCAAAGTGAGAGAATTTTTTGCTAAGTTAATGACACTATAAACAACCCTCTAGTGTTAAACTTTAGAGACAAAATGGTATTCAAAATTTTAACACTATAGATGGATTCAAAAACCCCTTTGTCTCTAAATTTTAACACTGCACATGGATTTAGGACCCTTGTAGTGAAATGTGACACTTCAGTATCAAAATTGCAATTTTCCATTTTCGGGGTGATACAATTAAAAATTGTTAACATAAATGACTAATTCATATACTTGTTGTACTTGTTATTTGGTCATTTTTTATTCTTGGACTATAATAGTCATTTACATTAATCATTATTTTTTTTTCACTTATATCTAGTCATATATTTTAGTCCTAGACTAAATTAGTCATTTAAGTTAGTCGTTTTAGTTTAGTCACTTATTCTCTAGTCATATATTTCAGTCCTAGACTAAATCATTCATTTAAGTTAGTCACTTTTAGTTTAGTCACTTATTATCTAGTCGTATATTTTATCCCTAGACTAAATTAGTCGTTTAAGTTAGTCATTTTTAGTTCAGTCACTTAAAATTGCTCAAATTTAGTAGTAATTCACTTGAAATAATTGTGGTAACTAACATTTTTAGTCACCTAGTCACTAATTTCATCATTTTCTACTAGTGGTGTTAGCTCCTCCAATATCTATAAAATAATTATATTTTGATGTTTGTTCAAATTTAGTTCCATTATTTTGTAAATATGTTATGGTAAAAACAACTTTAAATAAATATTCTATAATTCTCTTATAATATTAGGCTAACCTAACAAAATATCTAACCTATGAGACATTCCTTGGTGCTAGCCATCCTTTAATAGATTCAATCTTTGCTAAATATACTATTGTTCCTTCTTCTTAAATAATATGCCCAAATAGCTAATTTGTCCTTGGTAGTAATAACACTTGCTCCATTTGACATACAATTGATTCGCTCACAACCCTTATAGTACCAATCTCAATTATTTCTCATGTTATTCCTTTGACATAAAATTGATTCGCTCACGACCCTTATAGTACCAATCTCAATTATTTCTCATGTTATTCCTTTGACATATAATATAGATGTAATCTAATAACACAATGAAAATATTATCCAAATATATTTTTAATATTACATTCATTAATAACATAAAGAAAATTGGTGCATCTATCAATTCAACTAGCACCACTAAAAATTCAACATGCCTATATATCTCTAATGGATTTCTTACTTATGCATTCCTCCTTGATTCTTTCTCGGTGATATTCTAATACTTGATATATTTTTAAAACTACATGTACTCCTCTTAGTTTATCAACGAGATCATAAACTATTTAGATAGTATTTTTGCTTCACAATGTTTATAATCAACTATCTAAACTTAATACATAGCCTCAATTATCCATCCTTATGTTTTACAAAGAGTATCATTGCTCCCGAAAGCTGAAGCACATTGGAGTACATATTATTTATTCAACAATTCTTGTAGTTAAATTTGTAATTATTTTAATTCTATTGTGCTCCTTCTATGAGTTTAATATTGTGGAAATTATAGGCACTAAGTCAATAGATAAATATATCTTCCATTTTGGTGGTAAGATTCTTCAAAATTTAATTCTTTCACTGGATGTACGTGTAATTAACACACATTTTCAAAGCATCATTGAACTTGAAATATCATTAATATAAATGGATCTTACAATTCCTTTTATTTTCATTTTCTCCCCTTCTTCATCGAGATA
Source organism: Pinus albicaulis (assembly GCA_034641835.2). Classification (NCBI taxonomy): domain Eukaryota; kingdom Viridiplantae; phylum Streptophyta; class Pinopsida; order Pinales; family Pinaceae; genus Pinus; species Pinus albicaulis. The sequence goes on along the minus strand of JAXQQM020083626.1, from coordinate 103,349 downwards.
TATCAATATCTTGTTATGGAAATTGAGTACATCATGATTATTGTATAAATATTCCATGTTAGTTAGAATATTGTACGATATAAATGGTATGATATTAAAATTAGAAGTTGTATTTACTCCAATGATAGAAAACCTTTGAAAATCTCATTTGATCATTTTGTTGGTTCTAGTGGCTAGCTAAAATTAGCTTTCTTTAAATTAAATTAAATTTTTCCAGTAAATGTAACTATGGATGGCTATTAAATCAACTAAAATAAAAACATGCTAATTTGTTAGTTTTCCTTTCACTTCAAACATGTGAGATTAATGTTCTTATTATTATTGAACATCTCGGTAATATATATCCTCGGAATATTTCCTATTCCTCTCATGTGTCATACTTCAATTTATTATTTTATAATATTTTATTTCAAAAATTATTTATTTAAAAAAAATATTTTATTCAATTTTTCATGATTTTAAATCATCTATTTAACCCTTAATGTTTAAAGAAATAAACAAATACTAAAATGAATAGCAAAAAAGTAATCAGCACTTCCACAATTTAAGCCTACTAAACAAGTTATCCCATGCAGAAAACGAAGCATTCAATTAACAATTCCTTTCTCCTCTACTATTTTCTGCTTATTACTTCTTTATGAAATAATTGGATTTTTTGTAACTAACCAAGAAAGACTACTCACAGGATTTAGAGACGAATATCTCCTAGTCAAATACTCCTGCTCCTTTTGACCCCTTCAAGTTGGAATAATAACCTAAGGCGCGCGAAGATTCAAAAGACCATACGTAAAACACTCGCCGAACCCTTTCTCAGCTGAGTTATCCATCAAATAAATAGAGGAGAAGGTTATACACCGCAATTTTTGAAGTCCTTCCCGTCATTGTAGGGTTATCTTAGATCAAGAGCTTCGAGGCTGTAGGAATAGATCCTTTTCCCAAAATGTCCAACATATCCAATAGAATAGTGGCAAAAAAAGGTTCCAAAATATCCAATACAAGAAGAAATTGTATGTGAGTTCATGTATATATATATATATATATATATATCAGCGTGACGGAAGATTTGGGTTTTAATTTTTTTTAAAATTTACGATTAATCTTTTCAAATTTTCAACGTTCCTGATTTCTAACTCATTCTTTAATTATATTATATTTTTAAGATTGATGATATTCTCTAAACGCTGACAATTTCAAAACAATCACCATGCTATATCATTACGGATGCCTCAAAAACGTTAAGGTCTGAGTATTTATTAAGTAAAATGAATGGAAGATAAGCGTATATCTTTATCCATCAGTGACCTGAATGAAGGATAAGCGTGAATGCAGCATGTCTTTATCCATTTTAACCTATTCTCAATACAGATACAGATATTTCGAAATTGAAGTGATAGTTATGGTCGGGAAAGAAACAAGTATAAAACTTCGTCATGTAACATAAACGGAGCGGGAAAACGCAGAAGTGAAAATGTAGGTAATGCCAAAAGTATGTCTAATGTTTATCAGCAGTATTATCTAAACAAATGATCTAATTTCTTCTCATATAAATATTTGGAGTATAATTGCTGGTTTATTCATTAGCAATCCATTTTGCCATATTACTATATTTTTGAGCCTCCAACATAGAATAAAAAATTCAAACTCAAGTTCTTGATCAGCGGTGTTACTACCATGATTCGAAATCAAATGTTTTCATTACAAATTCAATTCGACCTGTTTATGCATTATGGTCATCAGTTGAACCATGCATTGGCTTCGAATCATCCAAATTCTCTGGTCTATTCTGAACGGCGTCTTCATAACTGTCAACATCCCGCACCGTGAACTTCTCAGCAAAAGGGCTTTGGCGCAGGGATGAAACTGAGTTGTCACTATCACGAACAATATCTTCTTTCTCATGGATTTCTTTTGAACTATGAGCGCGGGAATGAGAACCCAATTCCTGACGGACCTCTTGCAGCTTCTCCCTTCCACCAACTAATGATCCTTCGACCCGCTCACTGATCGCAAAACCGCCAAACGTTAGATTCTCAAGTTGCTGCTCAAAGTGTGGTAGAGAACTGCATTTTCCTCTGGAACGGCCGCTTATTGGCTGCTTGCCTCTATCACAAGGATTCAATGCACGACTCTGGTCGAGATTTTCATCCGTACGTATTCTATCTGTAATTATTTCGGGTTCCTTGGGTTTAAATATTCGCTCTGATTGACTGCTTTCGTTTCTTGGAAGCTGTTGAGGAAACACAAATTGATCACTTGTGCTTTCAGTCCCAGTGAAACGATACTTCTTCTTCGCAGGCTCAGTTATTCCCTCTGATTGACTCTTTTCTTTTATTGGAATCAATTGAAGAAGCACATTTTGATCACCTGTGTTTTCAGTCTTAGGAGGACCGCCATCAATTTCTTTCTCCTCGTTTGTGTCCAGCGAAGAAGAAAGGGAACACGAACTTCCTTTCGTAAAGGTATCTTGCGGCTTCTGCCTTTCATTATCATTCTCTTGTACTGGTGGAGGAAACACAATTTGTTCATCTCTGCTTACATTGTCAATTTCTCGACCGTCCTCATCATTGCTTGTATTAAAATTCTCCTCTGCTTCTGCGTTAGTTAACCCACTTCCCTGATCGCTGCTTGAGCTACTTAACCCACTTCCCTCATCGCTGTTTGAGCCACTTAACCCACTTCCCTCATCGCTGCTTTCAGGATCCTCCGCTACTGCTCGCATTGTGATTGTTATGTTTATCTTCATGGTTCTCTTTCCATTCATTGATACGTTGTGCTGTAATGATTGCTGTAGGATTTGCAATTTCAAGGCCAGGAGCTCCTGCACAGAACAAAGATCTGGAAAAGAAGAGCTAAAGAACTATATAATGTGCGCACGCATTATGTAAGATATATGTGCATGTGTTTCGGATGGTCGTGGTTGTCTACATAATTTCCCTATATTTCTAATGAAGTCCTTTAATTCACCCTAGATTTCCCATAAAGTCGTTATAGAATGAGCACCAATCAAGATGACCACATCGTTTACAAGTGCTGAGGTTTTCAGGAGATTTTTCAATAACATTTTCCACTTAAAAATTAAAATTTTTAATTTTTAAAAATATTAATACTAAAAAGAAATATAAATATCAAATAAAAACAAGGTTAGATAGTAACTAGTATATTTTCAAAATTTTATAGATATTATAATTATATTTTGATAATAATGTGTATAGTTAATATAGAATTCTTAAGATTTTATATTCATAGAAATTTGATTTTGTGTTGATGGTTTCTTGATTTTATATTGACTATTTTATTAAACAATATTAATTATATTATGAAAAGGATTTTTAATATGTAAAGTTTAAATTAATTTATAAAATATCATGAGTTGATATGGTAAATATATGAATCCTACATAAATGATTGTTATGATGAGTGTGAAATGTTTTATAAACAATTTCAGTTACAAGTTTTACAAGGAGTTGTTATGATGAGTTTGAAAGGCTTCATAAATAATTTCAACTACTAGTTTTAGAAGGGTCAATTATCAATTCACGTTAAACTTATTTTTAACGTGATTCAACTTCCTCGATGGGGTGACTAATGTTCATACAGTGTTCACACGAGAGGCAATTGCGGCCTCTCCTCGCTCCATGCGCTCATTAACTTCTCCCTCATGCGCAATATTTGCATTCATTTCGCATGTACAATGGGTGATCTTGCTTGATCTGCTTATAAATACGAGGGTTGGCTTGTGTATCATTTTAGTTTGGAAGCTCAGGCGATGAATTTTGGTCAGGAGGAATACCGAGGTGTGTGGGTCTAGATCCATGGCAAATCCTTGGGGTTTTGGGCTTGGCTGAGAGGTGCAGTGGAGGTCAACGTTTGGGTTCTACCAACTTCTTTGTCCCTAGGATCGAGGCACTTGAACTAGCGAGGACCGAGTTATCTCCGAGACTTCACTTGTTATAGTCTCGTACATAGCAAATTAGTCTCTCTAGGTCTTCAGTTCTATATGTGGGGTAAGAAACTTGCATTTTTCAATTCCTTTGCATGTATTTATATTTCGAGGGTTACCTATCTGATGATTCGTGTTTGCACAATCGTTGGCTCTCCTCGAGTATTACTTGGTTTTTACTAGTGTCACAGTGTCTCTAGTCTCGCTAGAGGGTGGTCTGTGTGTTCTTCTTTAGTTAATTGTGGTTATGTTGTCTATGTTGGTGGGTGTTTTTGGCAGTGGGCATGGTCTTCATCGTCTGGCCTTCTAGTCTAGACGACTGATTGTTTTTCCTATCTCAGAGGGTGGGTGGTTGACGCTTCGATGCAGTGTTTTCATCTACCATCGTTTCTTTATTCTAGAAATTGTATTGTGCATTGCAAGTTTTTTATTGATTCTCTCTGAGCGTGTAAGATTCCAAACAATAAAAAATTTGATAGATCTAAAACATCTTAGTGTTCTCATTTAATACAATATTTCATCAAGAACCAGAACACAAGAAATGCAGCCAGTTTATTTATATTATTCACTGAAAGTAAAATACATGCCCATACCATAAAATCCTGCAAATGGCATGCACAGCGGCTTGACAATGACAAATATAAGAAACTGAAGCCCACTTGTGAATCCTGGATGGATCCACCACATAAACATCACTGCGGGGTTTTCGTCCCAGGGATCAATGCTAGAACTGGCCAAGCGAGGTTCTCAACCTAAACATAATAAGATAGATAATACTAGAATGATCTAAATGCCTAGCTTCTCTCCCCTTTTATAGGCTTGATGGACTTTCTAGAGATCTTATTTAATTATTTTTCTCGGAAACCAACAAGAAATACCATGGGTCAATACCATGGGAAAATACCACGGTAAGTACCATGGATCGATTCTATCCACTTTGATTGGATCAAGAAAGGGAATATTACAAATCCTCCCCCCCAAAGATTGATTGTCCTAAAGCGATCCACTTCTATCCACAATAGAAGCATTTGTTCATTGATACTAGGATCCCACACAACCTGATGTATTGTTCCATCCCTCCATGTTGAATGGTCCTGAATGGATCCTTCAATACCTGGATCCCAAACAATCCTCTGACCAATCCCTCCCTCGATAGATTTACCTAGATCCCAAACAATCCTTTAGCCAATCCTTCCCCCAATGGATTCTCCTGGATCCCAATGCCACCTAAATCCCGGGACCTATGGGTTATGGTACCATTTCAACCCTCCATCATTGTCTACACATAGTGGTTCAACCTGTAATTTTTCCTTGGCTATTGGGGCAGGAAATGTTTTCCGACGGGCACGGTTTCCGGGCTAAAACGCGGCCCCGGTAGACTACTCCTTTTCGCTATGCCACTTAAATAAAACATAGAAGAACGATACATTAAAGTTTTTAAACCTTAATACAGATTGCCCTGTAAAACGAAATTTAAACCAAAGTTTAATAACCCTTAATCCTGAACTTCAAACAAATATTAAACTGTATTGCAATGGAAATTCGCAGTCCAATTTCTTGTGACGTCACCAAGGCCTGAAGTCGCACCAACGCCATTTGATTGGCCAGCGGTAGGACCCGCCTGGAATTCAAAGACTTATGAGCCGAAATTTATAACAAATTCGCATAACAAAAGTGATATGTGATGTCATGGCAATTCGGCACGTGAAGAGTTTATAAACTTGGATTTATAAAGGTTTCGGTTCCAGTTTTGAGGTTTGTTGACAGGGCTTTAAACCTGCGCAAAAACCTGTGATTGGCCCATGTTCTGGCTGAGCTGGCAGATGGGACCTGCTGCTGCGATGGCTAGTGAAGACCGCCATGACATGGCCTCATTCAAACATTAAAACTGGCGCGAAAACAAGAAACCCCTGTCGTTTGGTTGGTGGGGTTTTATGGCGAGACAAGACTGTGTTTTAAGACCTGCTTGTTGCGTGGCCGAGCCACCGAATTCCTTCAATTCCTTCAAATGCAAAACGGCTGTTGTAAAGCCTTTAATCAAAAGTTTTGCAGGCTTCATAAGCCCAGTGATAGGGTGCGCTCAACCTCTGCCCCGTTTCCACCTGCACGGGGTTTTTGCAGGTGACTTTAACGTTTTCAACAATATTGATGCACTCATCCGATAGAGTGATGATGTTATCTATTTGGAAGATAATCGTTGGATTATTATCTACTCATAAGCTGTAGGATTCATAGTCAAATGGATCCCATTCAATTACTTTTTCTTTTGGCACGTTCGACTCTCTAATAATAACTTAGAGATGCGAGAGGATTCAAACTAAAGAAGCCGGTTATACACAGCCAATATTTTTACGTTTTCCCATCATTCTAGAATTAGCTTTGGTTAAGAGAGTAAAATGTTTAACATATCTAATTGAATAGCCAAAAAAATTAAAATTACGTGCATATAAGTGCATTGAATTTAATTTAATTGTAGATTTCAGGATATTTCTGAGATTTTTTAGTAACAATTAAATCAACTGTTTAAATGAGAGCCAAACCAAATCAATTGTTTAAACTTTTTTTTTTCTGTTAATTAGATTTTAAAACGAAATCAATTGTTTAAACTTATTTCTGTTAATTAGAATTTAAAATATTGTCAAAATTTTCAATAAATAAGGATGATGCCAGATAGGTGATCTAAATTCAACACGATCTGATTTTATTTTGTATTTTTAAAGCCCGTTATCAATGACATGGCAGAAATATAAATGTAAGTGTATTAGGCCCTTAACCATTTGAACATATTTTGAATGGAGGTATTTTGAAATTAATGTGCGAGTTATGCTCACGAGAGAGAGATAAACTCTTAGTCATAGTCATAGACAGATTTGGTAAAGGAAAAAGTTAAAAGCCAGTAGATAGAGCCAAAAAGAATTATTAATGTTTATCTAATGTATCATGTAAGCAAATCTTCTATCTTCTTCTGTAAAAATATTTGAAAGAATTATTAATGTTTATCTACAATATTATGTAAGAAAATGATATATCTTCTTCTGTAAAAATATTTGCAGTGTAAATGCTACCTTATTCAGTGTCAATCCAACAATCCATTTTGCATATTACTATATTCTTAACCATCAACATCAAACTCAATTGAATATTTCAATCCATTTTGCATATTACTATATTTTTAACCATCAACATCAAAATCAATTGAATTTTTTAACCATCACCATAAATTCGCATTCAAGACCACCAGCGTCAAATTCACTCAAACTCAAATTCAAGTGCATGCGCGCCCACTACAATGGTTTCACAGAAAATGAAAGCTGCTTTAACAGAAATACAACTGCAGATCAGAATTAAAGAAATAAATCAATTGTTTTCATTAAAAATATCATTCGACCTGTTTATACATCCGGGTCATCAGTTAAACCACGCATTGGCTTCGAAGGATCTGCAGCCTTTGTACTATTCTCAACACCCCACAAACTGCATAACTTTTCGTTCTCCGGAGAAGGGCTATAGCCCAGGGATGAAACTGAACAATCAGAAACTTCTTTTTCATCGATTTTGATTTTGTCTGAAACTGAGTCGTCACTGTCAATAAGAATAACTTCTTTCTCATAGTTTTCGTTTAAACTACGAACTCGCGAATGAGAACCCAATTCCCGACGGATCTCTTGCAGCTTCTCCCTTCCGCCAACTAAAAAATCGTCGACCTCCTCACTGTTCCCAAAACCGCCAGCCGTAAAACTCTCAAGCTCCTTGTGAGACCGTGGCAGATAACTGTATTTTTCTTTGGAAACGCGGCTTATAGGCTGCTCGCTTCTATCACAGAGATTCGATGCAATGCTCTGGTGGGGCTTTTCATCGGTATGGCTTCTGTGCGTAATTTTTCGGGGTTCCTTGGCCTCATATGAGCGTGAGATACCACCGGTTTTCAACCCTACATCCGTCCTTTTCCATCTGTCACTGTCAACCGTCCTTCCTGCCATTTTCTGTTCAAATGTAAGAAGCCCATCATTGTTTTTGATACCATAAAGATTCTCAACGATGCAGTTTGTATTTTCTTCGCTATTAGGGTTTGGTCTGTTCAAAACATACTTCGCTACATCTTTATATTCCTGGCCTTTTTCCAATATCTCATGTATTTCTCTCCGCCTTTCTTTTTCTTCTTCGGATTCCTCTAGTGAAATATCGTATTCCTTCTTTCCATCTTGGATTTGGTATTGGCGTTCTTCTTGGATTTGGTTCAATCTGGATCTCAATGCCTGCAGCCATTCTTCATCCTCAATTATTCGCTCTGATTGACTCCTTTCGTTTCTTGGAAGCTGTTGAGGAAACTCAATTTGATCACTTGTGCTTTCCGTCTCAATGTCATTACCCCACAATCTGAAATGATACTTCCTCTTCTTTGGAGGCCCGCCAAGGTGAGGAGATGAGACTGAACAATCAGTATCTTCCTCTTCACAATTATCATCATTGCTTTCATTATAATTCTCCTGTGCTTGTGCATTAAACCCACTTAGCTGACCTTTGCTTGCATTATCCTTTTCTGCTGCTGGCCTTCTGATGGGTAGTTTTTTCTCCATTATTCTCTATTTTTGGATTGATACGTTGTGCTGTAATGCTTGCAATATCAAGACCGGGAGCTCCTGCAGAGGACAAAGATCCCGAAAAGAAGAGGCAAAGAACTTTAAAATATATATATATATATATATATAATTGTTTCGGTTGAGCAAGACGGATGACCGTGGGCGTCTACCTCTCTTCTGAATTTCAAGTGAAGTTACAAACGGTAATCTTATGAGCAGCAAACCGTATGCGAAAATCGAGATTACTAGATCGATACATTATCTTCCATTTTTCGAGGGATTTTTTCAATTTTCGAACTTCATTTTCATGTATCTACTATTGCCATTAGTTTCGAATTTGATATGCCGTAAAATCAATTTCCAAATACCTTTCTTTTTTATTCTCGTTATTAGTTTATCTTTAGTATAATAGTTCTGTGTATTTCATTTTACCAATTTCATCGTTTTAATCATCTGCATATTTATTTCCAACTTAAAAAAATAAGTGTTTTATTTTTATTTATTAATTTACTTTTAATTATATAAAAGAAGTTATTTCAATTTTAAAATATATAAATTTTTTTTCCTAAACAATATAAATTAATATATTTATTTTTAAATATTAATAATAAAAAATATGTCAACATCTAATATATATATTAATATAATTTTCAAATATAAAATAATATATTTTAATATAATTTTTAATAGTTAAGCACTCCATAGTTTGAAACGAGCATGTATCTATTTGAAATACTGATCTAATATGAGTGGAGAAAGATTAAATATATTATTTTTCATAGTTTAAATTGTATTTTTGAATGTTAAATAAAGTATATATAAAACCAAATAAACGTTTTAACCATAAAAAAACTTAATTTTGTAATAATATATACATAATTATTTTTTGATATATAACTTTTACCCAATTGACATTAAAATATTTTACATAACATGTACATCTACATATTTTATAAAGAAAATTAAAATGGTTTTATATTATTAACATATTTTTAAGTATATCTCAATATTAATTTGTATTAAAATATCTTATCAATAACCAAATTATAAAATTTAAACATAGATTTCAACAAAATTTGATAATATAATTCAAAATTTCATTTTTTAATTTATATTTTATAATGCATAAATAAATTTAATAAGGTAAAAACTTTTAAACACTTAAATGTATAGACTAAATAACTCAAATTTACAATTTTAACATTTCTAACCGCTCTCTCTTTCTCTCTCTCTCTCTCTATATATATATTATCTCTTTACATGTTTGTGAAATATGGGCATCTTTATCTAGATTACAAATTTTGAACATATTCCAAAATCTGATTGATAATAAATCAATTTTAGCATGTAGATTTTCATAGTTAAGAATATGACGTTGAAAGATTTTAGAGCACTATGTGATCTCATTGAGATGAACACTTCACCCATCCTCAAGGACCTTAAATTGAAATGGAAACAGTATCAAACCAAATATAAATGAAAAAAAATAAATCCAATACTAAATAAATCAAAAAGCGGTAATCTAACCAACCTACAAATTTGCTCTGAAAATCCTGGAAATTCAAGCAAGATTTTGATAAAATCCCACAAGAATTTTTGTAAATCCAAGTAACAATTGTCAAACTTCAAGATTTTGGGTGCTCCAAAGTTTTTTTTGATAGTGATAAACCCATTTCCACCATAAAAAAACAATTTTTTTTTTTTTGATAAATCAACTTCCATACTAAAAAACAAAATTCAAACACTCCTATTACTAAATTTTTTGAAATATTTTTACCAAATTCTAACCACTTCTAATTGTTCAAAAATTACTCCACCTAAATAAACGAAACCAATCAAATATCTAACATATTTCATATCTACTAAATTATAAAATATTTCCAAAAACAAATAAAAGAGGAATCAAATACCATGGGATCCACTATTTCACATAAAAGTCGAGCTTTATCAAGAGTGAAATGTCCCCTGCACACCATATGACATATCCACAATAAAATATGGTAAAATTTGACAAGCACGCATGAAGGGAACATATCAATAGTAAAATCTCACATCAAATACCTTGGAAACCGTTCTTCCATGTAAAAGTGTAGCCTATCATCACTAAAGTGAAACGTGCACGCACCAGCGTGAACGTATCAATAGTAAAGTGAAACATGCACACACCAAGGTGGACAAAAGGATAAGAACAAACCTGGTGTGCTCTACCCATCAAATACCGTGCCCTGAGAACCATTCTTTCATATAAAAGTAGGCGCTTATAATCGCATGCAGTCACCGAATCTCTGTGAAAGTCGAAATCCAAGCTTAAGAGTGAAAGAAACCTAAGTTTATGTTGATTGTAAATCTTGCTATTCAACTAATATGGATAGTTCCAGTTGAATCTCGAATTTTAACTTATTATGAAGAAAGTTAAGTTAATTGATAACTTTACTACGGTTAAATTTGCTTTAACAAAATATATAATAAATATAAGAATATTTTTCATTTACAAATTTACAAAATATTCTTATTTTTTTCTTTGAGTGGTATTGTATCGATGGCAGCGGGTTGCTATTTGCTGCGGCTCTCGTTGCTTCGTCTCCTTCCAGGATTTCCGTGTTTTCTTTGGATGGGGCTACTTTTCTATGGATGTTGCTCATGGGTCTGGGCTGGTGCTCCGAATGCAAGTGCCATTATTTCGGGGCTTGTACTTTGGGTTTTGGGACTGGCGATTTCTTCATCTTGGTTTCTAGCTTCATGCATTTTCACCACTTTCTTGGGGTGGTTGTCCCTAGGGTGGTTGTTGTCGTGCCTTGCATGGTTTTTCCTTTTATAGGGCTTTATGTGGATCCTTTATGGGTTTGATAGGCCTTCCGGCCTGGTTTATACTGGCTTATTTTACTGATTATTGTTCAGATGTATGTACCCACAGTTTTTTGGGGTTACATTTTTTGAGTGATTCTCTGTATTCCGATCCATGACGTTTTTACTCTGGACCATATGCTATATGCATGTTTATGTAACATCTTTTTATCTAATAGAAAGTTGTTGTTTTTTTCTTCTGAAAAAAAAAGCAGGTTTTAGTGTTCCTTATTCCAGGCTCTTGCGGTTGGGTCATTGGAGGCCTAGCTGCAAAGTCGATTCACTTGGTGAAAGGAGTTATAAAGTTAATAATTGATTCAATGATTTTAATTCCTAATTTTATTAATAATTTTAATTTTTTTTTATCAGTTTTATGTTATTATCAAATTATAATTTTAATTTAAAAGAAAATTTAATATTATATAAAACATTATTAGAAAAAACTTTTCCAATTAAAAAATATCTCAAAATTTACCATTATTTAAAATATGTAGAGCCCCTATACCATTTATATTTTACTTATATTAAGGAGCATTAATACAAGTTGTACTCATAAGTAAAAAGATTCCATGAAGATGTGATCTGAAGGGCGCTCTGATAACACGTGATATTTTTCTGACTCATTTACTATTTGTAAATGATGTCCTCATTTTTCTTCATGGTTTTTTAGGGATATTGTTGCTTTTAAATAGGTTGTTAGTTTATTTTGTAAGGCCATGGGTATGGAGATAGATTATTAAGCATTCGCCTTATATGCAACTCGTTGTTCTCGGAATGAACTGACTTGTGCACTAAGTCAGTTCCTTTCCTAATCAATATCTTTTGATGAAGGGCTTAAGTGTTTGGGTTTTCATATGAAATTGATTATAAAAAAAAGATTGGATATGGTTATTAGTGAAAATTGAGAAAACACTAAAAGATTGGAGTCACAAGTGGTTATTTCATTAAGGAAGGCTTGTTCTTATCAAATATATTCTCGAAGCCATACCTATTTTTTGGATACCTTTATCTTAAATTTCCAAGGGTATTATGAATCTTGTCCAAAGAAGTTGATGTAATTTTTTATGGCGGGGATCGAAAAAAGTAAAATTATTTGCATGGGTTAGGTGGGATCAGATTGCTCTACCCAAAAAGTGGGGAGGATGGGCTTAAAAAAACTATCATGTTTTTTGCAAGCCCTCATAGCCAAATTTGGATGGTGATTAATAACCATTGTTAGTCTATGGGCATAGGTGGCAATAAGAAAATATATTTACCCACTCTCTGTGGAAGAACATATTTGTCTACTAAACAAGAGAAGAGAAAATATATCGACGATTTGGAAATTTATGATAGACTCCATCATTATCATTGGGTCGGGCCTTGCATGGAGAATTGGTTCGAGTGAGCGTGTTTGGATAAGGATCAACCCATGGTCTAGGAGAGGTGATATGAACACTATTCCTCCTGATTTATTGACATTATTGGCTGAGCTTGGTAAGAGAACACTTAATCAAGTAGCGAATCAAGAAAATTCTTCCATTTGGGGTAAGTGTGGGTTATCAACTCAAACTTTAAATTGACCAACTCAATGGCACTAGGCTTGGAATGACTACGCAAATGCCTTATCAACCTCACATGTTAAGATTCAGGACAGTGAGGATGAGCTACTTTGGATTCACTCGAAGCATGGGGTGTATGCACCAATAAAAGGTTACTTAAATTCTTATGTTGCTAAAGAGCCAAAGGATCTATTATGGTAGTAGATGCTCATATGGAAAATGAAGAGTCCACAAAAAGCCAAATTATTATTATGGTGTCTGATCTCAAGTAAAATTCCTACAAGCAATAATCTTAAAAATAGACCATTTAAGGGTCCTTCATGGTGTGTGTTATGTAACAATGGTGAAGAATCAGTAGATCATTTGTTTAAGGCATGCCCTAATTCTCTAGGTGGATATTGGTGACCACCCACCTATGACACCTATAAATCCAATCGATTTCATCATTTTCCTTTTTTATTACGTCATTTACTATTTTAGTTTTCTGGTTCCTAAACTTCTGGAGCAGTTTTGACCCCCTAGATGGTGTTTTTTCTTGTTCTACAATAGGACCATAAACATAAGTAAGGTCCTATGGAAAATATTGTAGTACTCGGAGATATCTTTCCAACAAGGTATCGTATGCACTAAAGGGAGATAATAGGACCAAGTTATGACACCGAGAAGTTGTTTGTTGAACTAACCCCAATGGGGCCCACAAACTCTTGGTGTTCCATCTCCTCGGGTTAGAATTTTGGTTCATTATGGTTTTCCCTTATTGTTAAATAATAAAAATGCCCTTCAGCCTCATTATAACACAGTTCAAGGGAATTTAGTTTCCACATCCCTTCTTAGAGATAAGCTAAAATCGCCCAATCTTGTTTATTTCCATTCTATATGTAAGCATATTTCAGTCCTTTAATAATAATGAAATGAAGTTTTATTTCTACTGCATCTTTTTGTTTATGTTTACATATGTATTATATTGTGTTCCTGCATTAGTCTGTATCAGTGGTAAAAGAATGGTCTTCTGATAACGTTCACAACCACAGTCCCTGTCTGCTCATATGCCTCGGCCCCATAAAGGCTTCTCTATGATTCAACGTTCTGTTAGACCATACTTTGATTATTATGTGCTTGTATATAACTCAACGACGTCATATGAATATTCACACAGCATTCGAATGTTGCCATATATGCACATTCGCTTATATATATAAACTGACTTTAATAAAAGATTAACCGTCACTTATATATATCATCGCATATGTATACTCCTCGCATCTGACGATCACCAACTCTCAACCCTTAATTTAACAGTCCCGATCAATACATATTTGATTTGGGGGCCCACACATACAACACATTTACAAACGTGGAGTAAACACACAACCCAACATACCTTTTTTAAATCCACGCGCCCATCCAACGGTTGCTATCACATTGCCCCGCTCCTTACGATCCAACGGATATCGCTTGACCTAGATGCGAGAACGATAATGTGCGATGGCGCGCAGTGGAGGCGGTTTTCCAAATTCACTTGGGGACACGTGTCGCCCAGCATGTGGAATCGCTTCGATTTCTCAAATATCGCTCACCGTGTAAAGGTGGTGCGATCAAAACCACCGGTTCAGCTCTAAACCACGTTCACTATTCCTCCTTTGTGGTTCTGCCCTTTTGGCTCGGGGTTCTTCCTATTTAAATTAACGGAGTTCTTCTGCGTTGTCACCAATGCACCTTCGCTCCTCGTTATACAGTGCCCGTCCGATGAACACCACTATTGCTTATGCATGGCTCAAAGCCAGGCCTCTGTTCGTGGCATATAATCAATGAATATATAGCTCCACTGTCTATCAGTTTGAGACACAGTGTCGACAGAATTAAAATTGATTCCTCCAACTATATATAGAGCGCAATTAACCCCAATTTGCAGAGTACATAATTACACATTATCATACACTCTCTTTTCTGAATACACAGGCAGACTCTTAGCTAGATTTATAGAGTCCTACTCCAACAAGAAATTAAGGAAATTCATGCGGAATTTCACCAATAAATGCACAACTACGAAAAGGTATTCCCACAGAGAGTTAAACAACAAATGTACGCTACACCGAGATAATTTCTTCATACGTATTCCGACCAAGAAGACATATAAAGTCACACATGGAACTTATAAACAATTGCTAAAATAGATATATATACATACAGTGGGATCAATCCTCAAAAACAATCGCTTACAAATCTCATGATAGGGCCGTATATTCGCCGGTAATATCCTCCTACTCGTTGTCACAGTTTTATAATCTCTCTCTCTCTCTCTCTCTCTCTCTCTCTCTCTCTAACTCTCTCTCTCCCATATAAACTCTTCAGGATTACATTTATACCACAAGGATGACCTGAATCGATTCAGGTCTCCAAACAATTCAGCAACTCTTAGCATTCCCAATTCCTAAAATCAGACTCAATAACTGAACTAATCCTAAACTGACTCTTCGTATTCCTATCTTAACCAATTTCTCATGTTCTCAAAATGACTTGAGAATTATTACAATTCCATACCAAATTTATTTAATATTTACAAGAAATTTAAAGAACATGGGACCCCCTATGTCTACTTATGTACAAAGTAACTTTTGAGCCTAATGCCCCTGCATCAGACTCCCAAGCTTCAAATTATTCATGATCTCCTGATCATGTGCTCTTCATCTCTGCCTCCAGGATCCCATACTTGGTTTTGCTGCTGCCCATCAGCTTCATCATCCTTCAACTGATCTTCTCCAGGCTTCCAGACTTTGTTCTGTAAATCACCTCCAGCTATACTTTCACTATCTACTTTTGTCCTCCCTGTACAAAGATCCTTTTGTTTCCTTGCTACTGTCTACTGCTTCGGAGACACCCTTACCATCAGTCTTCTGATGTATTCAATCTCCATGTCCAACTTATCCTCTATCTGGAAATCATCTTGCCCTCTGCTGCTGCTTTCAATCTCTGTTGCTGCCAATATTGCTGCTCTTGCAGTCTCACATGCTATTAACATGTTTACTACTCCTGCAGGCGTCATCCCCCATGTTGCATCTGCTGCCACCATGGGTGTTGCTGCCTCCCCTTCCTGTCCCTCTGCAACACTTTTCTTTTGTTCATCATCTGCAAATTCATTCTCAAAAAAAAATCCATTATTTAAATTCCTACCAGCAGTGACATACTTCTCCAGTATACTAGTAAATAGAATTTGATTCTGCAAGCTAGTATCTACTCCTCTCTTCTTCACAGCTTCAGGCATCCTTGCTCCAGGGTCTGCAATCCCTTTCTCTTCTTCAAATGCTCCCAGCAAACAACTTAGCCAATTCTCCTGTGTTTGTTTTACATCTTCAACATGCTGGAAGTTAGACTCAACATTTTCTTCTTCTTCATGGGCAATCTTCAACAATTGCCTCTCATCTCCTTGGTTGACTTCAACAACCAAATTAAGTTCTCTAGCCACTGTATCTTCATCTTCTGTCAGCATGGAACGTTGATTCTTCCTCACTTCAGCAGCTTTTAAAATCTGCTCATCAGTCTGCTCTTGGCCCATCAGTCTAGCCAATTCTTCTCTTTCAATGACAATGACAAATCCCTGCATATGAGACATGGTTGTCTCATCTTCCTTCAGCAACAGTTTTTCTCCTTCCAAGACAATTTCAAAGGATGAATTGTCTTCTGCATCACCTATACATATAAACAAACTTTTAGTGTTAAAACCATGAGACCCAATGGTCTCAATTGATGACCTAGTCACCAATTCTTCTCCCGTTAGTTCTAAGTCTGGGGCCCTCATAAGTTCTTCATCACTCTTATAGATAGAGAGTTGTCGAGCCCTCTCTTTGTCTCCAATCACCATGTCCAAATGATGATCCCCTCCTTATGTTTCAGTAACCGAGTTTCCTTCTTGACTAAATACTCTCTGACAACTTCCAAGCATTGTTCTTCTCTTTCTGCATGATTAACACATGGATCATCAGTAGTAAAGTTTCGATGCTTCAATGCCTTCTTTTCCTCACGACAACACATCATTATCGTACAGTAGATTTTCCTTCCAACCTCTCCCGTCAGCATCTACGGCCATCTTCCGTCTGCATCCTTCTTGGGGAGAGCGTATTCGTCTCTTTTCTTCCATCATCTGCTCATGAACTTCCATCCTTGAAGATCACTACCTTGCTTTCCCGAAGCCTGTCAGTGCATAGGTCCTCTTCTCCTCCAATTCTCTTCTCTGGAAGTCCAACCTCCTATACAAATCAACAACTTCCATAGGAGTATATTTCGGGAACCTTACACAACCTTTTATGCCTCTGCTTGTTCTTGACCAATCCTCTGTTGGCCCTTCTCTCTCAGCTTCAACATTCTGCTAGATATCTTCATTTGACCCTTTTGTCTTAACCTCTCCCTGAGATCTCACTATCTCAGCATTGATCTGAACAGATTTCAGATTCAATGTCTTCTTGTCACCAACAAACTCTGAAGCTTGTTCATCTTCCAGTGGTGTGCCTGCAAACACACACAACTTTTTAGTTTTCAAATCACAAGACCTTTCAGTCTTGGCTGCATCCTCAAGCACTTCTTCTTGAACAGGTTTGCACATGGAATCTTCAGTTTCCATCCTTGTCTCAAGAACTCTGGGTTCTTCTTCCTCTGTGGAGTCTGCCATCACTTCACATTTGTTAGACTCAAGAACACAAGCCCCTACATAATTTGGACTTGTCCAATAACTCAGGAATTTCTCAATGACTTCCTCTTCAGCAAGACAAGCTTTTTGCTGCCTCGAGTCTTCACTATGTCTCACAAGATCTCCTATAGGTCTCCACTCTTCACCTATGCTTTGTTCTGCTTCACAAACATAAATTTCTTCTTTCAACTCAGCTGCTTTGAATTCTTCTCTCAATAAGGCAATCTTCTTCTGCCTCATCCTAAACTGTAATGGTTGCCATTTCACATTCTTCCTCATGAGCCAACCAACTCTCTGGCTTTCTTTTATCCTCAGTTTCAATCTGTTGAACTCTTCCCTGATCTCAGAAAATTCCTTCCAATACTCTTCATCTGTGAGTCTCTTCCTCATGCCAACTGCTTTGGCATCTTCCATCATTCTTCTATTGTGGCCTCTCTCAGAACCTCTGCAATCCCTACAGTCTCTGCTATGGCTCTCAGTAGCCATTTTATTCTCTAGGAGTTCTTCACTTCACAAGCTGCACTAAGCCTCTGCAACAACAAGCTCTCTTGCTGCAACTTACCTCGCCAAGCTTCTCTCCTAAGCTCCATATTTTGGCAAGTACTGGTCCCCTCTCTGTAGGAACCTTCTGAGCACTCTCTTCTGCTCTCTAGGCTTCACTCTGCAACTTTCCTCAAGAACACCTCTGATCTCTACTCATCCAACCTCTGTTGGGAATCTTTCAGGTTCTGCCACACTTTTCTTCTTTACTCAGAGTCCCTTGTTTGACTCTTCTATCAGCTATGATCTATTTCTGCTGAGATGTATTCAATTGTCTGCACTCTGATTTCTGCAAAAAATCCTCCAACCAGAGTTAAACATTGCTCATATTCTCTTGAGAACACTGCAATTATCCTCCTTATCCAGCCTCTAGCTGAATACCAAGCTCACTGCCTTCACTATCAAGCTCTGTCTTCAATTTTCAGCAACCATAATTCTGCAATTACAAATTCAATCAGATTAAAGTTAATTACCTGCAAGATCATGATCCTGTCCTGCAATCATCCTGAAAATCCTGTTCACTGTGGTTCTGTGTATCCTTGCTGCCTGATCTTCCTTCTTCAAATCTGCAGTCTTCAAAAATATTTTCCTCCAATTGGACTCTGCAATTCTGCAATCACCTTCACTGTATCTCTGTAGGCTGCAATCTCATCAGTTTCCACAAGTCTGGTTGCCTTGCATCCACCGAACTTGGACTTTTCAAAAAGAGCTACTCCTGAAGCTCTGATACCACTTGATGACGGGGTCATCCACAGTCCCTGTTTTTCTCAACTTTTTAACAAAGCTGTGTGTACAATTGCATTCAAAATTTCTTACCCAATCAACTTCCTTATTCTATGCTGGCAAATTTAACCAAATAAGTCTGAGAGTGTTAATATCTCAAATCTCTGAGATTTGATATATTAATTCCAAGCCCTTATATTATGCGCTCAACTCCTCTGTGCTTATAAAGTTCAACCAATTCATAATCCCCACATATAGTCTACACCCTTAATATTTAAATCTTGTATGAATAATCCTTGCGATGGTTCAAACCATAATAATACAATGCATATAATCACAACTTTGGATTAAACCCGCAAACCTCAACACATACGTATGGGCCCCAACGCTAATGGTCGTCTCCATCCGACGGTTGTTATCGCGTCGCGCCGCTTCATTTGATCAGACGAATATCGCACAGGCTAACTGCACGAACGATAATGCATGATGGCGCGCAATGAGAGCGGTTTTGGGGTCCCGCCTTCTGCCATGTGTCAACTGCTCTATGGAATCGCTCCAATTTCCTAAATATCGCTTGCCCGATGAAAGCAGTGCAATCAAACCTGGGAACCGCCTTTACTGTTCACTCCAAACCACGTTCAGTGTTCCTCCTTCGTGGTTCCACCCTTTTGCTCGGGTTCCGCCTATTCAAATTAACGTAGTTCTAATGCGCCTTCGCTCCTCGTTATACAGTGCTCGTCCGATGAACACCACTATCGCTTATGCGTGGATTAAATCCATGCCTCTGTTCGTGGCATATACTCAACGAATATATAGCTCCACTGTCTATCAGTTCGAGACACAGTGTCGACAGAATTAAAATTGATTCCTCCAACTATATACAGAGCGCAATTAACCCCAATTTGCAGAGTACATGATTACACATTATCATACACTCTCTTTCTGAATACACAGGCAGAATCTGAGCTCAATTTATAGAGTCCTGCTCCTACAAGAATTTAAGGCAATTTCACGCAGGAATTTCACCAATAAATGCACAACTATGAAGGTACTCTCTCCACAGAGTTAAACAACAAATGCACAGTTACACTGAGATAATTTCCTCATACGATTCGACCAAGAAGACATAAAGTCACACATGGAACTTATAAAAAATTCTCCAAAATAGATGTATATACATATAGGCGATCAATCTCAAAAGCAAATTCTTACAATTTCATGGCAGGCCAGATATTCAATTCAGTGGCCATTATCCTCCTACTCTGTTGCTGAAGAAGTTCCTCTAATTCTCTCCCATCTAAACTCTTCGGGATTACATTTATACCACAAGGATGACCTGAATCGATTTAGGTCTCCAAACAGTTCAACAACTCTTAGCATTCCCAATTCCTAAAATCAGATTCAATAACTGAACTAATCCTAAACCGACTCTTCGTATTCCTATCTTAACCAATTTCTCATGTTCTCAAACTGACTTGAGAACAATTACAATTCCCTACTGGATTTATTCAAAATATTAATATTTACAAGAAATTTAAAGAACATGGGACCCCCCCCTATGCCTACTTACGTACAAAGTAACTTTTGAGCCTAATGCCCCTGCATCATTATTCGTCACCATTGCCCATACGTCTGTATACAAATGCAGGTGCATGTTCTCATAAACGTCTTGCGTGTGATGCTCCTTTCATACAAGATTTTAATTGGTTTTGGTATTTGTACGGTGCCATAGGTCGTATAAACACCCAGGTGCACGGCGGCATACAAACACATAGATGTACGTATCGACATGCACTGGTGTTCATCTTGTATTTTTTAGAAACATCGACTTGTGACAGTGCAATTATTGTGATTTTTAAAATTCATTATTCATCAAAAGTCGGCACATCTTATAACATTATTCATATTAATTAATTTTTAATTAATGCATTTGAATGTTATGTTTGGATTATTTTATTATATCATATCATAATTATTGTGATTTTTTAAAATTTGTTATTCATCAAAAGACGACACATATCTTATAACAATATTCATATCAATTAAATTTTTATTAGTGAATTTTAATGTGATGTTTGAATTAATTTGTTATATCATATCATCATATTTCACATCTCTTCATTATAATATTTAATCATCCATAAATTTAATCAGTGGTGTTACATTTCACATTGACAATGGAGAACGCAATAGAATAAATTAAAACACACACACACACACATATATAAGAAAGTCTTTGTCATACAAAATGGGACAGTTATTGGTATCCCTTTGTCTTTCAATTGGGACACTATATCCATTACATTAAACAAAATGTCTAATTTCACAAACAAATATTTCAAAAAATACAACACCTTGCTTTGATATCCAAACATAGTGATCATTGCTTGAACTGCTGTCACTGCTAGAGCTACTTCCATGACTTGGGTTATTTTCAGGAATGTTTTGTTCATAGTGTTGATTTTTTTCTTCTTCTTCACCTTCCATCTACAAACATAAAAATAAATTTTAATGAGTGTATATACATTGGTGAGAATAATGAAAATTGCAATATTAAATAATATACATCAATGTAAATAGAAAATAAATGACGTACCATAGCAACAATTGACTCATAAACTATACACATTCTTTCAAAACTATGTACCATGCCATCTTTAAAGATTTCATCTGTTGGCGCAGTTCCATACTTTGTTTCCTGCAAGTTTTATACCCCATAACAAATCATATATTTAATATAAAAGATTTTTTTGTTCTATTAATTATAGACAGATCTAAGTAAAACAAGATCGATAGATGCTTAGAAATTCCACAATTAATTTTTGATATGCCAACATATACTCACAACCCATATTTAACCCACTTTCAATCAATTCGTCTGATGGTTCTTCTTTGTATGTTAGCACCTGTTTGAAGACATTCAATAATGTTTTGTTATTTTTGTAAAACAAGTTAAAAAATACAAAAATGAAATCTAGTTAAGTTGTTATAAGGAAGTAACAATTACTCAAAAACTTAGATATCAACCCTTTTCTTCCTTGTCGTCCTGTTTTATGTGCTGAATGGGTTCCATTTTCTATTATTTTTTGCAAGAAAATACTTGAAAATTAATATTTAATGCTAAATTGTTTATTTATTGTACCTAATGATCGAAAAATTCAATGATTACATATTACATTTGAAGCACGTTGTTGTTGAGATGGATCCTCCTGTGATGCAATTTTGTCCATTTCTTTGACCATCTCCTTGTACACCTTTTTGGACATTCCTACTGGCATATTTTTAATATCATATCAATCATATTTTGAGATTTTCATAATCTTCCTGAAAATGTAACATGAAAATAAACCATTTAATTTTTATATTTATATATGAAAAGTAAATATAACAAAATTGATATTTATAAATAATTGTAGACAAACATTTAAAGGAATGTTACTTTTTCATTCCTTCTTTTTTGTTGTTGTACGTTTTTGCTATTAAAAGTCTGACATGTCTCATTGACCAATTCTCTAGAAAATATTCTTGTAGTTTACATAAAATTTGGTTCTTGGAATCATTGGATTGATTTTTGTATTGTAAGTGGAAATAACGTCTATACATTTGTTCCACTAGATCCCTCAAACTTTTGTAAAATTTTTCCTCCTTTCATTAACCTTTGCACCACTCTAAATGAGCTAAGGAGCAATTCATTTTCATTTGCATGTTCTACTTTTTTCTTTTCTTAGAACAAAATTCCTTTTCTGAGAGTTGTTAGTCCTTGTAGAACATTAAACAGATGTGAATTAATAGATTTTTTGACACATGTTATCTAATAATTTTAATTATATTATTAATGAAAATTAAAAAAAGAAACTCATATTGGATCGATAGTATTTTTTCATTCACCTGATTCATCCTTTTGCAAATTTTCCATCAAGATTTTACGCTCTTCTGGTCTTATATCAGAAATAATATTATCGAGTTTCATCATTTTGTGGCTCTGCATGATACACAATAAATAATACATATTAGTTAAACTTACATATAGTTCAAAAATAATATTTTTTGTAAAGAATTTATAAAGAACTTGCCTTTTTTATTTTTCTTGATGTGTTATCAGTATTTTTGTTACTTGATCTCTTGTCAGTCATTTCTTTATCAATCTGAAAATTGTACCATTTCATTCATTAATATATCTATAAATAAATTGTCAAATTTTTAGGTAAAAAAAAAAATCTCAAGAAACAATTGTGCCATTCATGGTGTACACACCGACGTCGATGCGTGGGGGTCTTCTAAACGCACCACACAAATATTATAATAGATTGTACAGTGCGCTATGTCAACAAGGAGCACCGATGTGTTACATATTAACCACCGCACTGATTAACACAAAGAAAATAATAAAAATCGTCTAGTGTTAATTTTTGTAGCATAAACACCCTGCGCAAACAAGGGACCACCATACGGTGCTCTCTATCAACTAGGAGACCCGGTGTGGTGTGTTATATGTTACATGGTGCACCTATAAACATAATAAAACATTTTTTTATGAAACAACACATTCGTGGTGCTCCATATTGAAATAGTGCACTGGTGCCCTATTTTACATATGGCGCATTGATTAAAAAAAATGTTTTTAAATTTTTTATTACACAGTACTTTCATGGTGTGTTGGGATAATATAATGCACCGGTACGTTATGTTACATAGGGCACACCGATAAAAAAATATTTTTTTCAAAAATTCACGAAAGGGACGACATAGATTGGGATCCGACTATGCAAGTTGTCCCGTGGTTTGGATTTCATAGGCCTATATATAGCAATACAAATCATATAAATCTAAAATGAAAAGCCCCAATTCTGAAATCATAGAAACAAGGAGAAGAAAGGGCATAAACAAAAAGAATGAAGGGTTTGGGATTAAAATGGATTTTATTTTATTTTTTAAATGAAAAATAAATTGAAATTGTTTTCTTACTTCGTAAAAAATTGCAGAGAAAGTAAAAAAAAATCAAATTTAATCATGAGATCGTTTGAAATTCTATGCTATAGGGTTTGAATCACCAAAGGTTTGGAATTCTTATTGTCTGAATACTTCTATTCGAATGTATTATGCTGCTCCACAGTGATATTGTGCTTTCTTGCTCTAGGTATGTCTCCTGCAAATATATCGTTGAAATATTTTCAAAAATAGTGAAATAATGAAAAGTGTTTAGTATTTAAAGAATTGTTTTATGAAATTAAATTTTCAAAAATATTTTCCACCCATTTTTCAATTTACCGCTTTTTTTCACTTAAATAAAATATAGTTGCGCATTTTTTATTTGTGGTTATTCGTCACCTATGCATCACTTAATAGCACTGCACTGGTGCGTCCATTGGTAACATGAAACCGGTGTGCAGTAACTAAAACACATTGGTGCAGTTATATGTACATTAGCACCTATTTTCGGTTAAGGCACCAAAATTACTTTTAGGTGTGTACACCAAAATTTAGTGAATTCCAACCATAGAAATTGAGAATTAGAATTTTGTTTATTCTTGATGGAAATATGCAATTATAATTATAATTTTGTTTATTCTTTAGAATTAGAATTAGAATTAGAATTGGATAAATTCTTGATGGAAATAACTATTATTCCAATGCATTTTGTTTGTTGGAGGAGGTCCCCACTAATTATGCGGAGAGTATTCAATGTGGGGCATGTGACTCATGCAATACTACATGGCCCAAGTGGGCAATTGTGGCATGTGAAAATATTTGGGCTATTTATTTTCAAAACTACACCTCTTCTTCTTTCATAAAAAGAAACTTGAACCTTTCCACAACCTACAACAAGAAAAGGTGCCAACATGAGCCTCTCACATGCATATCTATTTCTTCTATTGAGGTCTCGTAGGAATTGATTATGGCCAGTCTACTTCGCTGAGGAATTTGCCTGAATTTTCTTTGGTTCTACCGAAGGGTGCAGTTACTAACAGATACAGGATTATAAGCTCCCTCCAACCCTCATTAAATTGCAAAATATGGATAAAACTCCATAGAAATGCTTATCATCTGTGTAAAATGCCTCGAAACGCAGAATGGAGTGTTTTATTTTTTGAAAGTTGTGTGTTATTATGGTGAAAGAAATTATTCTTTCTATTTTTCTCTAATATGGTGAAGAAATGGAATAGTGCTCAGGTATATGACAACAATCTTCAATCATATTGTCAAAATATATGGGTTATTTGTTAAATGCATAACTACAAGATTGGATCATATTGTTGCTAGGAAAAATTTAAGTGAAATACCAATACGGCAGGGTCGGTACTGTCTACTGTCCCATGAACCCATAAACCCCACAAAAAATCTCAAAAACCTTTTAATAAAATGAAAAATAGTCCAAAAATGTTTTTTTTTTTTGTACATTGCATTCTTGGCACTCAAATTCTTCTAAAATATGTTCATG
The DNA here is from genome assembly GCA_034641835.2 of Pinus albicaulis. NCBI lineage: Eukaryota > Viridiplantae > Streptophyta > Pinopsida > Pinales > Pinaceae > Pinus > Pinus albicaulis. The sequence goes on along the minus strand of JAXQQM020083626.1, from coordinate 78,061 downwards.
GAATTAGTATCCATAAGAGGCAACACAATGGTAATATAGTTGAATTCTTCTAAAATCTGTTCAATGGAATTAGTACATGTGAAATGGTACATGTGTTATTTCATAAATATTTATACTTTTTAAGATGGGTTTTTATAAAGAAGATAAATTAATTACCTTATACCTTATGAGACTCTTTTTTTTCGAAACATTATAATATGAATTTTGAATTAATGTTAAAATCAATATTTCACTTGATAATTTGCAATTATGTTGATCTGAATAAAAATGGCATACGATATAAAGTTCTTTTTTTTGGCATGTAAGATCATAATAAAATAATGATAATTCTAAAGTACATGAATTTATTTGCATTATTTTCTAAACTTTATTATGTTACAAAAATTCATACTATTCTAGATTTATTATTTTACAATTATTTATGATGCAGGGGCATTAGGCCCAAGAAGATACTTTGTATGTAAATAGACATAATGGGGTCTAGTGTTTTACTTGCTAATGTAATTATTGAATAATTTGAGTGATTTTAAATTAAATATGGAGAGGATTTGTAAATGTTCCCAAATCACTGGAGAACATGAGAGAATCTAATTAGTTGGGAATATGAAGAGACAGTCAGTTTCAGCAAAATTAGGGATTAAGTCTAGGTTTTAGGCTTTGAGGAATTTCAAGGGTTTTGTTGAGCGTTGAGGAAGCTGGATCAATTTATTATTCTGTATAAATGTAAGCCTCAAGGGCCTTAGAAAAAAATAACCTGCAGAGCTGGAGAGACAGAATAGTCAGGTAGAAGGCCATTGAATTGAAGACCAGGCCAGGACCGGAGAAGGTTATGTAATTTTATTTTATTGTATAAGAAGAATTGATTCAGAAATTCGTGTGCTTTGATTGACTGAAAATTGTGTGAATTAATTTGGTGTTTCACATCTGCATCATGATATTTGATTTGAATTTGAGAATAGAGAAGTCGATGGCATTAAAGATATTAGTATCTGTGTATAAATAAAATGTGTCTATGTTCTTAGTGAATGTTCATTTATGTGAATTCTATGGGTAGATCCCTGCTATTAATGAAGTTCCGTAGACCTTGAATTGAACTCTAATATTCACCAGATGTGTTAAGAAAATAGAACGCTGGGGGTTATTAGCTATTTTATTATGCATAGACAATACAATTCGACTTGGGGTTGAAATCCAATTGGGTGAATGATATTTTGGTTACCATTTAGAATTCAATAGACATCGAATAAGACCAATGGAATGAGGTCGAGGAGTGTGTTTCCATTATAATCTATATATGTCGGATCATGGGTTCATATGCAAGGTCGAAACAGGGAGAATTTGAGACAAGGATTTTATGAATCCTGTTGAAACATAACCATGGAGCAATCTATGTCAATGAGCGATGAAGTGAGTGGGCAGATAAAAAAAAGGCGAGTGCGGAAGAACCCTAATGGCACGCAGATTGGATTGGGAATGGTTTACTTAGCAATTATATAATTCATTGGCATCGTACATAGTGGTCAAACCTGTGATTCAGTTTCACAAGACTAAAATCGAGATTGAGGCTGTGAGATGGGTCTCATTGAAATGGAAAGGATCGATTCATGAGCAATTGTATAATGCGTTGATTGAATGGTTCATTGAGCAATTCTTTGAAGTGGATCTGAGTTAAACCAAAGGAAGAAACCTTAAATAAAGGCGAGGCAGAATTAATAATTGAAGTGGAACCTTGAAGGAAAGGCGGAACCGGCGTTGAACAGTGGAAGTGGTTTTGGGAGACAAAACCAGTAGTCTCAAGAAAGAAATAAATGGTAAGTCAATTTTGTCAAAAAAAACGTGAGTAGGGTCTCTAGAGGACACATGGTGAAAAGTGGTAATGAAAAACCGCTTTCATCGCGTTTTTTTTAGAGTTAAAGCATGGTGGAAAAAAAATGGGAATGATGTCTAATCAGTTTTGTCTGAGATCAACGGTGTTCGTGTGGTCAATTTTCCTGAAGGTTAATGTATGTCACGGTCGAAGGTTTATGCAAAGGTATGTTGGCCGAACAAATAAAATGTTCATTTGATTCATTTGGGTTTGTTCCTAAGTGATATATATATTAATTCAAATATACACTAAAGAGTTGGGGATCCGATGTATACTTTGATTGATGCTAGGGCCTTGCGTATTAAACAAAAGCTGAAGTTACAATAAGTGAAATAATTATGCTATGGTCGAATTATGTGTAGCATTTGGTATTTTAACCAAGGTTTACAGTTGTGACAGTATTGCGTTCCACGTCAAGGGCATATGAAAGGGCTTAACCCTGAGGTGTGGTCATGTTAGATTTCAGGTTTCATATTAAGGTCGGATGTGTACATTCATATACGGTGAAAATCAAATATTTGCTTGGTTGTGATAGCCAAAGCCGATATATGAATTTCAAGTTCGAATAAGTCTTGAAAGGTAAACCTCCGCTTATGGAATTGTATGAAGATTGAGTATTGGGTTTTAATAAGAGGTTATATCGTAGGCATTGTGGGTTTATAACCTTTGAAGAAAAATCTTCCGCAATGTATTAATTTTCCAGATAAGTAAATATATATTATAATCTGGTTGTGGGGTTTTGTTTATCCTTTATAGAGAGAAGCTTCCACAAGTGGGCTTGTATGACTGGGCTATAACAGAGATTAAACTTTGATGATTTAAATCGCCAGTTCAGAAGTTATTACTGGGATTGCCCAATTGAGATTATTCGGTGCATGCAATATCGAAATTAAGAGTGAATATGTAGGATATCAGGGGTACCCCGCCATCATGTGGTATCAGAGCCGAATTGAAATAGCTCTTTGAAAATTAATTTTTGAAATGCATATGTACTGAAGCAGTGAAGAAATTTGTTTGATAGAAACTGCAAGTTTGAACAAGCATACAGTGAAGGTTGAAAATTCAGATTTGCAGAATCTGAAGTTGAAGCAAGTGTTTTGAAGATTGCCCAGTTATGTTTTGAAATATGTGAACATAGGTGTGGTGATAAGGTGATCAGATCTAAATCTAACAGGACAACATACAGTGCAGCAAAGCATTGGAGGGATTTGCAGGAGTGATTGCAAATAGTGTTGAAAAAACCTTGAAGGTGAGGTATTTTTTATTCTGTTTGAAGAATTTGTTTGCAGCATACAGAGATGCAGTGCAGGTGAGAAGGATAGCAAGATCACTCAGTGATCTTAGAAGGAGAGTTGATGAGCAATATTTAAATCTGGCTTGAAGGTATGTTTTCAGAATGCAGAATGCAAGAAATTGAGAAATCTCAGCAAAGATATATCACAGCTTTGAGATCAGTGATAGAAGAGTCCAGCAAGGGATTCTGAGTGAAGAAGAAGTGTGGCAGAACCTGGAGGATTACCAACAGAGGTTGGATGAAAGAAGAACATATGTGTTCTTGAGAAGTTGCAGAGTGAATCCTAGAGAGAGCAGAAGAGAGTGCTCAGAAGGTTCCAGCATAATGGGGACCAGTACTTGCCAAAAGCCGGATCCAGAGGAAGGGATTGGTGAGGTAAGTTGCAGAAATAGAGCTTTTTTTTGCAGAGGCTTAGTGTAGCTTGTGAGTGAAGAACTCATGGAGGAGAAAATGGCTACTGATAGCCATAGCAGATATTGCAGAGGTTCTGAGAGAGGCCACAACAAAAGAGTGAGGGAAGATGCCAAATAAATTGGCATGAGGAAGAAACTCACCGATGAAGAGTATTGGAAAGAGGTAGCTGAGATCAAAGAACAGTTTGACAAACTGAAGATGATGATAGAGATGATAAAGGAAATCCAGAGAGTTGGTTGGCTCATGAAGAAGAGAGTGAAGTGGCAGAGGCTGTAGGTGAAGAGAGAGAAATTGATTAATGCTCAGCAGAAAGAGAAATTACTCAGAGTGTTTGAGTATTTGAAAAAAGACTTGAAGACTAGAACTGCAATGGAGACCAAGGGGTCAAAGGACTTTACATTTGACAAATTTTGTATGTTTGTAGGAAGAACATGTGGAAAAGAAAAAATTGTTGATGTTGTGACTAAGGAGGAAAATGAAACAACCAGATGTTTTGTAGATGTCCATACACAGTTGGGGAAAAGTTTTTCTTTTCAATACGTTGGAAGAAAAAGAGATTTAAATTGTGATGATGGCCAGAAGCTGAAAATTGAGAAATCAATTGGACAACTTGAGGAGACTGAAGAGAAGACCATTGAAGAGTTTCTGAAGTGTATAGAAGACTTGGGATAGCAAGAATATTTGATGATCTAATCATCAAATGAGACCATGGGGTCTTATGTTTTTAAAACTGACAATTGTGTGTGAATGCAGGCATTGAAAAAGACAGTTCATGTAATGAAACTGTATTCAGTGAAGCTAAAAGTTTCCAAGCAAAGTATGATGAGTATCTTTCAGATGAAGACCAGATTGAATTGTTGCAGCAAAATGAATTCATAAATTCCTTGTTTTGTGAAGGAAATTGTTCCAATGGAGTTGTGTTTGATGATGATGAATTTGTTATTAATGTTGATAATGAAAAATTGATTTTGTTAAATGGCCAAGTAAAAAGTGATGGACAGACAATTGAATTTATTGCAGAGGTGGAAGATCAAAGTTCTATTTTGATGAAAGATGAAGAGGTAGTGACAGCAGGAAACTTGACTTGTAATAATGAGGAAGATAGTGAAGACTGTATAGTTTTTTTCTCAGATGAGATGGTAGAATTGTGGCATGAGTTGAGTATTCTAGAGTAGATGATAGAAGCACAGAGAATAAATGTTCAAATTGTAAAGGTAGAGATGAATGAGGATGAAGAAGTTCATTTTTATGAACCAGATCAGAGAGACATCCTTGAAGAGGATGATGCAGAGCAGAGACTAGCTTACAGTCTCGAAAATTGTTTGAAGGATGGGAATCAAAATACTGACGTGCTGATGACAGAACAATAGAATGAAGTGTTGTTGGAAGAAATGACAGAGTAGCAGAATGAAGTGTTCTTGGAGGAAATGACAGAGCAGCAATTTGTGGTGCTGCCAGAAGAAGAGGAAGAGACACAAAGATTCTATAACTTTGATGTTTGTCTTATGATTACAGGTGCTGATGGAAGGACTAAAGGATGTTTGGTCCAGGAGGAGAAAATATATGATGACAATGACTGGAAATTTAAATACCAGTCTGAAGAATTGCTGAAGTTAGAGAGAGAAGAAATTGTCACATTTGACAATCAAGAAGAATTTTTCTGTAGTAGAAGACAAGAGGGTATGGATGATTGGGTGGCAGTAAGCATGGCAGTAAGAAGAGATACAAATACCACTACAGCAGGAGATCAGTGGTTGACAACAAGTGTGAGGACTGAGCAAGTAAAGGCTCAACAAGTAAGTGTGAAATTTCAGCAAGTGAAAGCAAGAGTTTAGCAAGTAAGAATGCAGCAAGAAGAAGCAGAGGTAAGGATTCAGCAATCGAGAGAAAACAGTAACCAACAGTCAGAAGACATATTATATGAAGAAATTGCATTGATAAGAAGAATGAAGGTGAGAGTGTCTGAGAAGGAGACAGCAGTAAGAAAACAGAGAAATAGCAGCAACAAGAAGAAGACAATCACAGACTGTGAAGGCATAGCAAGTGGAAAGATGCAGAATAAAATATGGAGACATGGAGAAGTGTAGAAGGAGAATACTGCAACAGATGACCAGTTGTAGAATAAAGTGAGGGATCTAGGAAGACAAGGACTGAAGCACATGATCAGGAGATCATGAATCATTTTAACCTGGGGAGTCTGATGCAGGGGCATTAGGCCCAAGAAGATACTTTGTATGTAAATAGACATAGTGGGGTCGAGTGTTTTACTTGCTTATGTAATTATTGAATAATTTGAGTGATTTTAAATTAAATATGGAGAGGATTTGTAAATGTTCCCAAATCACTGGAGAACATGAGAGAATCTAATTAGTTGGGAATATGAAGAGACAGTCAGTTTCAACAAAATTAGGGATTAAGTCTAGATTTTAGGCTTTGAGGAGTTTCAAGGGTTTTGTTGAGCGTTGAGGAAGCTAGATCAATTTATTATTCTATATAAATGTAAGCCTCAAGGGCCCTAGAAAAAAATAACCCGCAGAGCTGGAGAGACAAAATAGTGAGGTAGAAGGCCATCGAATTGAAGACCAGGCCAGGACCGGAGAAGGTTATGTAATTTTATTTTATTTTATAAGAATAATTGATTCAGAAATTCATGTACTTTGATTGACTGAAAATTGTGTGAATTAATTCAGTTTTTCACATCTGCATCATGATATTCGATTTGAATTTGAGAATAGAGAAGTCGATGGCATTAAAGATATTAGTCTCTGTGTATAAATCAAATGTGTGTATGTTCTAAGTGAATGTTTATTTATGTGAATTCTATGGGTAGATCCTTGCTATTAATCAAGTTCCGCAGACCTTTAATTGAAGTATAAGATTGACCAGATGCGTTAAGAAAATAGAACGCTGGGGATTATTAGTTTTTTTATTATGCATAGACGATACAATTCGACCTGGGGTTGAAATCCAATTGGGTGAATGATATTTTGGTTACCATTTAGAATTCGATAGACATCAAATAAGACCAATGGAATGAGGTCGAGGAGTGTGTTTCCATTATAATCTATATATGCCGAATCATGGGTTCACATGCAAGGTCAAAATAGGGATAATTTGAGACAAGGGTTTTATGAATCCTGTTGAAACATAACCATGGATCAATCTATGTCAATGAGTGATGAAGTGAGTGGGTAGATAACACAAAGGCGAGCGCGGAAGAACCCTGATGGCACACAGATTGGATTGGGAATGGTTTACTTAGAAATTATATAATTCCTTGGCATCGTACAGAGTGGTCAAACCTGTGATACGGTTTCACAAGACTAAAATTGAGATTGAAGCTGTGATATGGGTCTCATTGAAATGGAAAGGCTCAATTCATGAGCAGCTGTATAATGCGCTGATTAAATTGTTTGTTGAGCAACGCGTTGAAGTGGATCCAAGTTAAACCAAAGGAAGGAACCTTCAATAAAGGCGAGGAAGAATTAATAATTGAAGTGGAACCTTGAAGGAAAGGCAGAACTGGTGTTGAACAGTGGAAGCGGTTTTGGGAGACAAAACCAACAGTCTCACGCAAGAAATAAATGGTAAGTTGATTTTTTCAAAAAAACGCGATTAGGGTCTCTGGAGGACACGTGGTGAAAAGTGGTAATGAAAAACCGCTTTCATCGCGTTTTTTTTAGAGTTAAAGCGCGGTGGAAAAAAACGTGAATGACGTTCGATCAGTTTTTTCCGAGATCAACAGTGTTCGCATGGTCAAGTTGCCTGAAGGTTAATGTATGTCATGGTCGAAGGTATATGCAAAGGTATGTTGGCCGAAAAAATAAAATTTTCATTTGATTCATTTGGTTTTGTTCTTAAGTGATATATATTAATTCAAATATACACCAAAAAGTTGGGGATCCGATGTATACTTTTATTGATGCTAGGGCCTTGCATATTAAACAAAAGCCGAAGTTAAAATAAGTGAAACGATTATGCTATGGTCGAATTATGCGTAGCATTTGGTCTTTTAACCAAGGTCTACAATTGTGACAGTATTGCATTCCACGTCAAGGGCATATGAAAGCGCTTAACCCCAAGCTGTTGTCATGTTAGATTTCAGGTTTCATATTAAGGTCGGATGTGTACATTCATATATGGTGAAAATCAAATATTTGCTTGGTTGTGATAGCCAAAGCCGATATATGAAGTTCAAATTCGAATAAGTCTTGAAAGGTAAACCTCCGTTTATGGAATCGTATGAATATTGAGTATTGGGTTTTAATAAGAGGTTATATCGTAGGCATTGTGGGTTTATAACCTTTGAAGAAAAAGCTTCCGCATTGTATTAATTTTCCAGATATGTAAATATAGATTATAATCTGGTTGTGGGGTTTTGTTTAACCTTTATAGAGAGAAGCTTCCACAAGTGGGCTTGTATGACTGGGCTATAATAGAGATTAAACTTTGATGATTTAAATTTCCAGTTCAGAAGTTATTACTGGGATTGCCTAGCTAAGATTATTTGGGGCATGCAATATCGAAATTAAGAGTGAATATGTAGGATAGAAGGGGTACCCCGCCATCAATTTACAAATTTACAAATTTAAAAACTTAAATTTTTAATAAAATCATTCCACATTAATACAATTAAAATTGCACAAATATTTTACATACAATTACAATTACAATTAAAATTTTAGAATTACAATCATTTCACAATAATACAATTAAAATTAAAATTTTAATTACAATCACAACATAATATATAATAAATATCATGGTAATTTAATATTAAATTATTTAATAAACATCACGATCATGATAACCATCGTACAAACATCATATTCAACTAAAAACACATTCAAATTCGCTAACATCATCGTGATCATCATCATCTAACAAAACAAAATTAGCATTGTATAACATCATCGCAACAAAAACATCAAATATACATCTCATGTCAAATAACTGATATCACATACACATCTATCTATGAGTTGCACATTAAATGAACATATCTAACATGACTTAACAATATACACATCATGATGATCACCAACATATAAATTAAGTACAACTACAACATGAACATAAAATACATGGACCATATATATATATATATATATATAACTGAATAATTTCAAAAATATACAAATGTAATATAAATGTCATATATCAGCTCGTGGTACATCATCAATAATAGTACTAGTCGAGGCCTGCTCAGTCAATGGTGCAGCCTTGACAAGCTCTGATACATGCTGATTTGGTACTGGTGCCTCATGCTGATCAGGATCAACTGTCGGCTGCTCATCATGATGACTCAACATGGTCGATGGTCCAACCTACTCATGATCATCGTGATGACTGGACATGTTCTATGGTCCAGCCTGCTCTCCATGGTGACTGTTGCTCGATGCTAGTGGAGGCTGCTAATTTGGCGCGACGTGAGGTGAAAAATGATCACTCCCCTAGTCGTGATCATCAGATGATGTGTCAGCGCTGCTCGTGGATTGTTGATCACGTGGTGCATCTTAACCATGCCTATAATGTGCAAGGGTCCTCCTCAGCTGTGTAACTAAGGTCGTAGCTCCTACGACATGCTGCATCAGGCTATACATGTCACATGACATGCCTCTCCACATATGTACTAGCCTACCATTGGCCTGTATGTCTCTCATAGTAGCGGGCTTGACATACAGGCCAACAGAGTTGATCACCCAACTCCATCCTCAATCTAATATCAAGCCTACCGCGTCTAGAAAAAGGCGGTACCGGCCCACCAGCAGAAGCAGGTCTCTCTACAATGGCCTCTTGATGTTCCTTGACACCTGGCATATCATTATCGTCATCAAGATCCACACCTGGATCATGTGGTGGTGTTGGCATGTCCTCACCTTCAAAATACCCAATGTCTGCAAAATATATATAAGTACAGAACAATAATTAGACAGTTTCATTATGCAATTTAATAAAAATAAGTTAAAGAAAATGTTAGAATAAATTTAAATAAAACAATAATATTACCTCTATAATCCTGCGGCTTATCATCTGTGAAGAGGATGTTGGCACACGCTCGCTAATCCAAACCAGCATAAGGAAATGGGTCCATAATAAAGGGATGCTCGTCAACACTGTCTAGCAACTCTAATGCATCATGCGATATCCTCATGGAAAACACAGTCTCGCCCATCTTGGGCATCATCTATCCCCACATGTGCATCCGTGCCTCCAACGTCGGCCTATGAGGCTGCCGAAAAAAAGTAGGCCTCGTCTATGGAAACCTCTCAAAAAATAAACAAAAAATCTGTAAAGCAAAAGGGAAGTCGACCCTCCCTTGTGCATGAGTATGACATCTATCTAAGGCTGTACAGAACTACCACAAAAAAATGGCAGACCACCTGACAAGTTGTGGCTCCTGTACTAAAGAATCAAAATAATATAGAAGTGAGCAAATAATGTGTTTCCCATCACTGGTGTTGTGTGAAATGGCCGAAATCAAAAGTGAGAGGCACCTCACCTCCTGACTACCAAATGCACCAATACGTAACTGACCTCTGGAGACCTAAAAATATGAAGGAGATAGTATATCTGTGCTAATGTATCTCTGGGAGTGCACCAACTGACTCCCTGTTGCATAGCCAACTGGAACCTCCGGGAATGAGGGAAAATCCACCCCTCTCCTCAATAGCCCTGTAATGAAATATATTTCCTCCTCAGTGGGCACGTACCACTGGTTAGGACCAACCCGAAAAGGCTGTCAGTGGGCATTCCACCTGCGGATAAGATGTCTCAAAAACACACCATGGCCCTTTAGGGAAGTAGCCTCCTCATAGAACTTGAGGAGGCCTACTTGCCTTAGGATCCCCTAGGTAGTTGCTATAATAGGGTGAGGGTACGCATCTCTCTCCCACTCTCGTGCCTCCCATAGGTGAACCATGTTATACTGGTCCGCTTGTTATTACTGTTGTCCCCCCTCTTCTCTCCTTTCAAGTCTTTGAATGATTGACATATTAAATACAATTTTTTTATTAAATGTGACATGTATTTAGGAATATACATATATAATTTTTTTTGGAAAAAAAAAACAGTCGATGTGCCAAAAAAAAAAAAGCATGCATTGGTACCGGTGCGTCTTGTTTTGTTGCACACCGGCGGTGGTGCACCAGAAAATATTTAACGCACTGGCAGTGGTGGACCTGAAAAATTTCAGCACACCGTTGACTATGGATGGTGTCGGGAGTGTGGTGCAATCACTAAACTATAAGCCCTGGGGCGTATAGTTCAGTCAGCGCAACGACCCCCTGACATCATTACATAGTCAACGGTATGGTATTTTACCAGGCCACACTGTTCACACTGTTGAAATGCCGAATGCAGTGTACTGACAAAAATACCTACGCTGGGGTAGATATTTAAGTCAACTCACTGCATTTCCGCTATTCCACATGGTAAATGGTGCGGCTGGGTAACCGACCACACCGCATTTTTTTTTTAATTTTAGAATAACATGGTGTGCCTTTCGGTACCACCTCGGAATCAATGCAGATACCGTTAGCACCGGTTGCAGTGCAACCTATAAATTTACAGGAAGCACCGTGAACTGGTGCAAGCCAAAAGGCTCAAGCGCACCTCGCGACATTTTTTTTCTTTTAAATGGTTAATTTTAAGGTAATTTGAAATTCTAATCCACTAAAAGGCTTAATTATGGAAACAAAATAAAAATACCTGTACATTTGGCTGTCGAGGAGGCATATTGGTTGTAGAATTTGTAAAAGAAAATTTTCCCACCATTCTGCAAAATTCAAGCTGGAGATTGGTGGGCAATGCACATCAGCAGTGCGTGCAATGGGTGCAATGGGACCACCGATGTCAGGGCAGCTCAGAAAAGGATAAATTGCACCGGTGCTTAAGAGCTCTAAAGCACTGAGAAAAGTAAAAAATGCATTTTTTTGGTCGTAATTTTTTGTTTTTTTAACCCTGTTCCGGTGCGTGGGGTTTTATACATGCACCGGTGCGGTTTCTTAAGACCTCACCGGGTGGTTTCTGTTTTGGTGTGGGGTTTTTTGATGCACCGGTGCAGAAGCTTTGTAAAGCACTAGTGTGCTACAGTAATAAGATGCACCAGACGGGTGTGTATGAAGTGCACGGTGTCTGGTGTGCGAATGTTTTGTGTGCATCGGTACTTTCTCTTGTTGAACACACTGGTGCGGTTTAGGTTGATAAGCACACTGGACGAAAAAATCTGCAAAACCCTCCACCCACCAACCTCCTCTAGTAACCTTCACTAGAAATGGATGTCTGGGGTATTTTTATAAGGGGTTCCTCAAAAACATCCGCTAGAGGGTCTTTTCCTTGTAGTGGTAATGTGTATATTTGTAGCCACTTCTATACTTTTGATGTCCCCTCTCCTTTTGGCTTCCAATATCATCTGACTTAGTCCTTATGCCACCAGCAAGAAGAGTAATGGAGAGAGAGGGCACCCCTGGCGCAACCCTGTTTTGCTCGTGAAAAAAGGGGATGCTTCCCCATTGATCAAGACTGCAAAACTAATGTCAGTGATGCAACCCATCACCCAGTTGATAAATTCATTGTGGAAACCTAGATATGTTAGCAAAAACCTCATATATATCTAACTTATTTTGTCATAGGCCTTTGATAAATCGATCTTTATGATCAACCATTTCCTCCTGAACCTTTATTTTGTATACATAGTTACACAGGGAGATGGGACAAAAGTCACCAAAAGAGCCAAGCTCATCCAATTTTGGTATTACTTCAATGAAATTTGATTTCAAAGGTTAAAAAATAGCTCCCTTTACCCTTGATTCCTCCACCATAACTGTAAGGTCCTCCCCCAGAGATTCAAATAAATGTTGGTATAATTCCATAGTCCACTCATTTGGCCCAGGGATTTTGTCCTTTTGCATTGATTTTAGAACTCTGTCCACTTCCTCAGTCACCGATCTCGTAAGCATCTCATTTTCCTCTTCGTCGACATATCTTGGGAAGAGTTGTGACACTTTACTACTTCTAGAATAGTAGTTTCCATAGGGACTTTCTAGAGGTTCCTAAAGTAATTATTTCCCATGGAAGCCAGATCCTCAAAGGATTTTGCAGTCCTACCTTCTTCTATTCTCATCCCCCATATTTTATTTATATTCTTCTTCCCATTTAAATACTTGTGGAATAATTTTGAGTTTTCATTTGCAGAAGACAACCAAATGGCCCTGCTCTTTTGTCTCCACTATTCCTCCCTTCCTAGAAGGATCTTCCTTCTTTCAACCTCTAGGGTTTTAATACAATCTCTTTTTTCCTCTATTGCATACCCATATTCATCAGGGCCTTCCAATCTGACCAACTCCTCACCTATCCATTTTAGTCATTCCTCCTCTAATGCTTTCTTCTTTTTTTCCCAATAAATTGTGACTTTCTTCATTTTCTTGAGGTTTTATAGGAAGGAGCCAACTTTGTTATGACGTTCCTCAACTCCCATTGGTATCCATGTCTCTTTTAATAGGGATTTGAAGGAATCCTCCTTTAGCCACCCTGAATTGAATTTAAATGGGGAGCCAGGTTTGGCATTAGATCCTTTGATTTCTAAGAGGATAGGGTGATGATATTATTCTCCCCCTTCTCCAATCCATTTTTGGATCAGTGAAATGTCATCCAAAAGCTACTCTTCATTCAAAAATATGTCCAACCTCTTTGCTACTCTAGCTTCACCAACTCTTCTATTATGCCAGGTAGGCCTCACCTTTAGGCGAATTATATCCATTATCTTACCATCGATGATTTTTGAGGAGAAGAAGTCTGACAATGGGTCAGCTCAAGCATTTGGCCACCATGTTTCTGCCTTCCCTATAGAAAAATTAAGATCTCCACCTATGATGAGGTTTAAACTGCCCATAAAGGATTTAGCCCAAAGGTAATTCTAGAATTGCATCTGCTCCTGACATGGTCCATAGATGTTTAGAAAGATAAACTTTGAGAAGAATTCTAAGGAGTATACTTCTAGAGCCAGGACCTGATCTAGACCCCAAGTTTTGATAAGCTTGATTTTTCCTTCCCTAAAACCTATGGTTAGTCCCCTAGCCTCCCCTTAGCATCAAGGCACTGAAAACAACAGCTTGGGAAAATATTGGCTTTTGACTTCACAACCTCTTCTACAACACCCAGAGTCTCTTGGGACATAATAACATCAGACTCATATTTTTGAGTAAGAGCCTTGAGAGCTAGTTTTAGGTTTACTAGCCAATCCATGACAATTTAAGGACATGATAATCATTATTTCACCTTCTCTGAGGTATTAACTACTCTCAGTACCCTGGTTAATAATTTCTGCTTACCATCAACTATGTCCAGTTTGGCTCTCATCTGGGCTTTGGATAAATTGGATTTCCTACGCCTTAGCTTTGGCCGAGGAAAGGGATCCTTGGAATTCCCCAAACCCCCAAACACCTCCAATAGGTTTTCTTTCTTGTCACAGAGTCTCATATTGTACGGGCTTCTCTCACCTCCCTATTTGTTAGGGAAAGTACCCAAAAAAGGTGGAGGGAGCGGATCCAGGTTTAGCTCAGGGATGCAGGTGATGATATTGTCCATGGTGTCACTTAAATTGATTTCATGAGTTTGTAGTGCCTTAAAATGTGTAGGCCTAGAAGGACCAGGCCCCTAAAAATTTTCCATAGAATCTGAAATAGTAATAGAAAGAGAGGGAGTGGGAACATAATTAGTACTCTTATTCAAAGGAGTTGTCGAGCCATCCATAATTTCTTGCGTCGTGGGCTGACAAAGCTCCATCTCCATCGCCTGTACCTGATTTTCCGCTACTTCCATCGGCAAGATATGATCCCTTTCCACTGCCCTCTAAGGGGGAATCCTTCCTTGACTACCATAGGTTGTCTCCAAGGCTGACCTGCCCCCCAAATTCCTATCTTCCTTCTTTGATTTGTTCTTCCACTTGCAATGCTTCTTCCTTCTTCAAATACTCAGTGGAAATTCCTTTTCCAGATTTCCATATTGTTGACATCTATGACATTGGAATGGAATTTATTCATAATACAACGCCTATAGGAAGGACCAATCACCATAGTGTAGTTGGATTGCTTCATATAATATTTCTCTCGAGTTTAAATGCACCAGAATTCTAGCAATTCCTTGCTCCCCAGTTTTTTGGAAGGACATAGCAGCCTCTCGAAATTTCCCTAATTCATTCCCTATCTCACTGAAAACATTCTCTATCCATAGGGGATGTGGAAGGCTTGGGAGCCTTACCCAAATTGGAAGATCAATAACCTTCTATCTCTGCACATCGAAAAGAGGACTTCACCTCTTGAACAATATGGGAGCTCGTCTGAAATCCCAATTCCTATCTAGATGTAATGTTCCCACTTAGCCTTAGCTAAGAGGAACATTCAATTTTGTTTTAATTTTTGTTTCATGAATAAATGAATAAAGGATGACATGTAAAACTCCTAAAAAGTATGAATAAATCAATTCCCATGTGAACAAAGACAAATTAGGGCCATGTACATATTCACTTGCAGGTGTGAAATAGGTTTAAGCTAAATATTGGGTCAACCTTGACCAAATCAACAACGTTGTCTAGGTTCATTGCATCCCCAAAAGGGAGAACGCAGTTCTAGAAGGAAGCCTCTCATGTGAAAAGGGCTAACTCATCAATATGGTTTAGGGTTTGCAAAATATTTCTCATCTTATAAAAGGAGAGGGAGGGCAGCAAGAGAAGGTTGTTTATTGATCATATTTCTGAGTATTTGTCAGCTTAGACAAATACCATTCTCTGCTGTTTAGTGGAGGATTGTATCTGGAATTCCTATGCAGGGGTTTCACCTCTTATTTTGAGGATTCAAAAAGAAAAGTTTGCTGAATTGAACCACTATCAGGCTTGAGGCCAACCTCCATCTTACATTACAGTGTTGCTCATCTTGAGGGCTGAGCTGTCTTGTGAGCTGCAGCAAGTGGGAGTCTAGATCTGAGGGCTGAGCTGTCTTGTGAGCTGCAGCAAGTGGGAGTCTAGATCTGCAGAGATCTAGTGTATTTTTGGGAGCCTCTTCTCATGGAAGGTGTTCTTTAACCTCGAGAAAGAGTGTATCCACTTATCATGCTTTAGATCTGCAATTTTACAATATTTTTCTATGTCATTTGAGCTACAACGTTGTCCCATTGAGTAAACTACGTTATTTCTGTATGAGGGTTCACAGGGTGTCTTGCTCATAGTTTATATCAGAGATCTCTTGTGCTAGGCTTTGCCTTCCACTTGGTGATCCATGGATCAGCTTGCTGATCTATGTTCTGTTCAGATCTGATCCATTTTAATGAAATTTTATATTAAAAAATTTACTATAGTAGTTTCCAGATCTGCAACTTGTTTCTTAGATCTACTCTTATTCATGCATGCTTTTGTCAAAATTCCAAGTCGATCTTGAAGAGAAAACTATATAGTTTCCAGATCTAATATAGATCTAATTTTTTATCCACAGATCTGTCCTATATCTGAGTTGTAACTTCCAGCTGCTGAAGCTCCTCTAAAATAACGCTGTTGAAGCATTTATACAAATATACATGTATTCTTGCTCTCTTTTTTGAAGATTTATTGTTGTATTGACTCATGCATTCTACTGTATAATGAAAAAGATTTATCACAATGCTGATTTGCTACTGTATGACTGAAATATAAGTCTCCTTGCTGATATCATTTGTACATCTGCTAAAACTGTACAATTCCCGAAGTAGTGGTTGCATTTTGTTGCAGCCTCCCTCTTTGGGTGCTTTTTAGCTAGTCAAGTTTTTGGGAGATCTGTTTAATGAGTCTAAACTGATTTTTTTTTTATGAAACTCCATATATAAGTCTCATACATCATAAATAAGAGGAACCAAGTCCTGATCTATGTTATTTTTGCTATGTTATTTTTGCACATATTTACTTATACAATGTTTATGTTGATCACCTTGTTGAAATTCCTGAAAAAGGATCATTACAGTGGTATTGGAGCTCCACTCTTGGCACAGCCTATGCTTTCCATTGGAGAATGATCCATGCTACACTCTGAAGAAGAAGATCCTCCCACCGAGAGGGAGAGGAGGTACCAAATTAAAATTCATAAAAAGTATGACCCCACCACTGATGGCCCTGATAAGGGACAAGACAAGGGGAAAGCCCCTGAATCTATGAATGATAAGGATAAGGAGGTAGAGGAGTTTGAAAAAACCCTCTTAGAGACTATGCAAGATCTTGCCAAGGAGATAAAAGAGATGAGGGTGGATAGAATGAGGGAGTCCCTTGGGAGATTCCATCAAGGGGAAAGTTCTAAAGTATCTCATTATGGAACTGGTCAACCTGTGAGCTTGCCACAAGTCCCATAGGCCTCCCAACGCTCTACTATGCCTACCTTCTTGGCTGTAGAGACTGAGGGACCACAAGAACCAACCTCCCTGGAAGGTTACTTTGTGGAATATGACTCACAAAGCCAGAGGTTCAAGGACAACTTGAGCTTTCAAGAATTTTTCCATCTCAAGGACTAGAGGAGACCATGGTAGCAGTACAGAGATGGAGGTTTCTTTCAATGGAGACACCATACTATGGGAAGGTTCTTTTTTCTCAAATTTTATGGGTCATCCTCTTGTTCTGCCAAAGCATGGGTGGAAAAGTTGGACATCTATTTCCAGTTGAATAAAGTCCCCAAAGTAGAAGCCACCAAGATTGTTGCGTTACATTTTGAGGGTGAAGCCCATAACTGTTGGTTTCATGGACTATCTACATTGGGACACAGAAATGTGTCTACATATGCTAAGTTCACTAGAAGACTAGTGGAGAGATTTGATCGAAAAGATCCAGAGGCAACTTTTATAAGCTTGGAAAAGCTGAAGCAGACAAGAGATGCAGAGGCCTATATCTTTGAATTCCTGAGGTTGTTAGTAATGGTCGCTAATCTATCAGTAGAAATGAGAGTCTACATGTTCATTGATGGCCTGGAGGAACCTTTTCATGGGTTGGTTAAGTCTACCAAGCCCATCACTTTGCATGATTCCATTGAGAGAGCTAGAGATCTCCAAGATGCCTTGCCAAGAGAAAATGAAACTTTCCAAAGCAAAGCCCCTCACTCTTCTAAGGGGAAGGAAGGGAAAGATGCTCCACCCAAGGAGAGCTCACTAAAGAAACATCTTGACCTTGATCTCCGAAGGGAGTTAAGGAAAAAGATATTGTGTTTCACTTTTCAAGAGCCATGGGTACTGGGACATAGATGTGTTGCTGGAAGGGCACACTATATAGAAGTATTCTCAAATTTTGAGGAGGAAGATGGGAATGAAGGACCTAGGAGGGGTCACAGTGTTGGTGATGATGAGGAGGAAGATCAATCAACATCCAGAGGTGAAGAGGGAGCCTTTGATCCAACAAGTGGGACTCTTGCTTCTTTGAGAGGAGTGCCCAAATACTTGACCCTAAGAGTATAAGGTTTAGTCATGAACCAGAGAGTGTCAATTTTTATTGACAGTGGGGAAACCCACAACTTTATTGATGCTCACCTTGTGCAGAGGAGAGGGATCCCCACTGATAATTTTGATGGGTTCTATGTTTTGGTCCCAGGAGATAGAACTATGCAGTGCATGCAATATGTTCCATCACTTTCTGTCACCATGGGGTCCTACACCTTGGTGGATCACTTCTTTATAGTTGACATACCAGACACCAATATCATCTTGGGTGTCCAATGGTTGATTACCTTAGGGAAGGTCACCACTAATTGGAAGGCCTTGCAGATGGAGTGGGTGGACTTGAAGAGTGGAAAACCACAAATAATTCAAGGCATGCACACTTACCCTGCACCTGATGTTTCCACACAAACAATAGAGATGGATTTGTGCAGTGGAAGCAAGGATCCCACAGTTCCTTCTCTCATGTTTATGAGAATGCTGTAGGGAACATTCCTACCTCTTGGCAACCACTTGGAAATCCATTAGATTCTGATCATGTGGGGGAAGCCTCACAAAGTGCTACTCTAAGTATAGATCAAGCAAGGATTGGAGCAATGTAAGAGAGAGACACAGCGCTGTGGGAAGAAGGAAAGGGGAGGATCAGCCTCCCAGCAAACAAATTTGGCATGCATAATTTCAAAGAAGCAATCAGAAAAAAGGCAAGCACCACCATAGATGTATCAATAGCATTGTCCTTGTTGAGTTGTGTGGATCCATATTGGAGATCTCAACTCCTTGTGGAGTACTCCAAATATCTACACATCAGGATGATATTAGATGGCATGAAGCAAGGGGGAGGCTTTGTGGTCCATGAAGGGGTCATCTATCATCTTGGTAAATTATTCTTGTCTCAAGCCTCCAAGCTTAAGCAAGAGATACTACAAAGAGCACACAAAGAGTTCCTTTCCAGCTACATGCAGTCAGCAAACATATACTCCATAATCATGAGGAGTTTTGATTGGGAGGGTGTGAAGGAGGAACTACATTAGCACTATGATTGGGAGGAACTACATCAGCACTTACAAGAGTGCAATAGTTATGAGGATATGGGGCAGCCAAAGGACTCTATACAGGATTAATTTCAGCCATCTCTTCCTTCTCTTAAAAGAGGAGAAATTCCCATGCCTAACTCCATGTGTGTGGGAGACTTGAATGGTAAAGAATATGATCTTATGGAGCATGTTTATTTTTCTGATTTCACATATTCTCTTACCATATGTATGCAGGCCATGGATCCTACAAGGAGTGATATTACATGAAGATCTCATGGCATTGATGAGGCCAATAAAAATTCTAAATCTTGCCACTCCCTTGAGGTGCAAAGGGAGATTCTCTATTATGATGGGTGCTTCCCAAAAGCACCTAACTTGGGTATCACTT
The DNA here is from genome assembly GCA_034641835.2 of Pinus albicaulis. NCBI lineage: Eukaryota > Viridiplantae > Streptophyta > Pinopsida > Pinales > Pinaceae > Pinus > Pinus albicaulis. The sequence continues at coordinate 58,628 of JAXQQM020083626.1, read as the reverse complement.
TCAGCCATGTCAAAGTGACCCATGTAGCCAAGATGTGGTGGTATTACCACTTACCACACTCAGATCTACTCAAGCCAAGGAGTGCATTTCATTGGTATCTTATGTGGGATTGTGACCCACCTCCTCAAGTGCAAATTTCAGTTTTCATATATGTGATTTTGCTTCCATACACAGATGATATATTGGTATTTTTTTTGGGTTTGTATGGGCAAAGAGTGGGCAGTGTCTATGTACCCCATGGGATGGAACTTCATCTTGTACTTCACGATACATGTTTTAGATGTGACATTGCTTCACCCATGTTTGCTTCTGTTGAGTTTTACACTCCTGAAGGGAGGGACTATGCCCCTATCATGTTAGCCTTGGAGGAGAAATTTTTGATGTATTGGCTTAATGAGCACTTGGCCCATGACGAAAGCTTGATCCTTGATGGTGCCATCAATGGAGGAGGAGAATAACTACAGAGCTTACCCTATCAGTTGTTTGAGGACAAGCAACATTTTGTAGGGGAGTATTGTAATGTTCCCACTTACCCTTAGCAAAGAGGAACATTCAATTTTGTTTTAAATTCTGTTTCATGAATAAATGAATAAAGGAGGACATGTAAAACTCCTAAAAATTATGAATAAATCAATTCCCATGTGAACAAAGACAAATCATGGCTGTGTACATATTCACTTGCAGGTGTGAAAGATTTTTAAGCTAAATACTGGGTCAACCTTGACCAAATCAACAACGTTGTCTAGGTTCATTGCATCTCCAAAAGGGACAACACAGTTCTAGAAGGAAGCCTCTCATGTGAAAAGGGCTAACTCATCAAGATGGTTTAGGGTTTGCAAAAGCTTTCTTATCTTATAAAAGGAGAGGGAGGGCAGCAAGAGAAGGTTGTTGATTGATCATATTTATGAGTATTTGTCTGCTTAGACAAATACCATTCTCTGTTGTTTAGTGGAGGATTGTATCTGGAATTCCTATGCAGGGATTTCACCTCTTCCTTTGAAGATTCAAGGAGGAAATTTTGTTTAATTGAACCACTATCACGCTTGAGGCCAACCTCCATCTTACATTACATCACTGCTCATCTTGAGGGCTGAGCTTTCTTGTGAGTTGTAGCAAGTGGGAGTCTAGATCTGCAGAGATCTAGTGTATTTTTGGGAGCCTCTTCTCATGGAAGGTGTTCTTTAACCTCCTGAAAAAGTGTCTCCACTTCTCGTGCTTCAAATCTTCAATTTGACAGTATTTTTCTGTGTCATTTGAGCTACAACGTTGTCCCATTGAGTAAACTGCATTATTTCTATATGAGGGTTCACAGGGTGTCTTGCTCATAGTTTAGATCAGAGATCTCTTGTGCTGGGCTTTTCCTTCCACTTGGTGATCCATGGATCAGCTTGCTGATCTATGTTCTGTTAAGATCTGATCCATTGTAATGAAATGTTATATTCAGAAATTTACTACAACAGTTTCCAGATATGCAACTTGTTTCTCAGATCTACTCTTATTCATGCATGCTTTTGTCAAAATTCCAAGTGGATCTTGAAGAGAAAACTATATAGTTTCCAGATTTAATATAGATATGATGTTTTATCCACAGATCTGTCCTAGATCTGAGTTGTAACTTTCAGCTGCTGAAGCTCCTCTAAAATAATGTTGTTGAAGCATTTCTGCAAATATACATGTATTCCTGCTCTCTTTTATGAAGATTTATTGCTGTATTGACTCATGAATTATACTGTATAATGAAAGAGCTTTATCATAATGCTGATTTGCTACTGTATGACTAAAATATAAGTCTCGATGATCTCCTTTGTACATCTGCTAAAACTGTGAAATTCCTGAAGCAGTGCTTGCATTTTGTTGCAGCCTCCCTCTTTGGGTGCTTTTTAGCTAGTCAAGTTTTTGGGAGATCTATTTAATGAGTCCAAATTGATTTTTTTTTTATGAAAATCCATATATAAGTCTCATACAACATAAATAAGAGGAAAAAAGTCCTGATCTACGTTATTTTTTCAAATTTGTACTTATACAGCGTTTCTGTTGAGCACCTTGTTGAAATTCCTGAAAAGAGGATCATTACACTAAAACCCATTGGAATGATTCCTTACTCTTAAATTTAATCATAAAATAACCATTATTCAATTTTACGACTTCAAATTGTGGATTGGGAGCTTCTGACCATGCCTCTATCACCCATTCCTTTATGTAGAGAAATGATAGTTTCTTCCCTTTGGCTCTCCCTACTAGGGTGAGATCCGCAGTCTCCATCACTTCGGCCACTGATATTTCTATCCCCAAAACTAGATTTTGGATTTTTTCCTTCCTCCTAACCACTTTCACCTTCTTCCTGATGCCCTGTGGGCTATCTGAGTCACCTGCATTCTCTATGGCCCAACTTCCTCGCTGGTAGATGAATTGTGCTTCTAGAGAAGATTTGTCTCTTTGTTCCCCCTCTCTAATATAATGGGGGCTCCAGTATTTTATGATCACAGCAGAGGCAGGTCCGGAGTGATCCCTTCCAAAAACCTTTCAGATTAATGAGGAGGATCATTAAAGGGGTCATGGATGGAGCTTAACCATGATAGTCTCACTGCTGAGATGAGCCCCTCTTCCTTTCTCTGAATGTACGCCCTCTCCCACCTCTCCTCAGAGATGACATCCGCTATGCATCGCAAACCCTTCCCTTGCAAAAAACCTTGCAGTGTATTCTCCCCTTCCCCCAGGGTTCTCAAAGGTCTGTCTACCCTCGAATCCTCTGCTGCTCCTTCTAAGTTCGACTCCAAACCCAAAGAGCCCCTTTGCATTCTAGAAAATATTGGGACCTATCCCTGATAATTCCAAGGTACAAAACTATGGATAGTATCCTCAAAACCACCTGTCCTATGAAAGGGCCGAGGCCATTGAGATGTATTTTCATTTACTAGTTGATTTCTGACTTCCTTCCCATGACATGCAGACTGTTCCTAACTTCCCGTTGGTCCTTATTAGGCTAACAATGAAACCTTCCCCATACCTAAGAGGGTATCTCCCTTGGAAACTAGAAACCCTCCTTTCTGCCTCTCCTTCCCTGAGCCTCCTAAGATCCAAGAGTGCATTCAAGCTGTACCAATGAAATCCAACAAATTTTGGTCTGTGACCTCCAAATCCCACATGGCTAACATATCACTTGGCTTGGGATCCACCTCCCCCCTTTATGAGCCATTGTCCATGTTGTCTGAGCCCTCCTGTCGACAATGGCAGAGATCCATTCCTCTGTTCTCCTAAACTCGAGTGCGTGCACCTGGTGGTCTAAAACACTAACCTCCAAGATTTGCTAAGAACGGTAAAAATGAATCCCTCTAACTATTGAAAGGTAAAATATAAATTACTCACCCTCTATTGTGAGAGAATGAGATAAAACCTTGCCTCAAACTCGTTGCTTGCAACCGCCACCTATCTGCCCTTAATGACCCCATCTTCCATGTACGGTCTCAGACCCACTGTATCCTCCTCGTATCCATTGTTAGTTGTCAATGTCGTAGCTAGGGATCCGCCATCAACTAGAGTTACGACATCGATGAACCAGCTAGGTTTTAGCCATCCTCCTCCTCCCACCCAACACAAAATAATCAAAAACAAGTCTTCCTATATGTTGTGTCATATTTACTTTCATTATGATTAATCATTGGTTTCATCTAGTCACACACACAAATATATATATATATATATATATATATATATATATATATATATATAGATATATATATTTCAACATGTTTATACTCCTACCATCACAATATTTAGAATTCAACCTTTTACCAAGACTATCATTATTAATTAAAATCAACCTCTTTAAGAAGGCTAGCAACCATGACCTTTGAAATCTAAAATTTTAGTTAGAAAGTATTCTAACATATTGGAATATTACATCTTTATAACTTTACATTTATAATGTTATCATGGATATCCATACAACACACAGTTTACAATCATTACATAACCATCAATCATAGTGCTAAAACCAACACCCATTTTCACAAACAAGCAATCATAAAAAAACACACCACTCTATAATAGAGTCTGAAAAAGATCTCATGCTTCAAATATCTTATATAAATCCTTTTACTTTTCATTCATTTTACTTTGAGCCCATCTAGTCTAAGTTGTGAGCCTGGATGCTTGTCATTTCCTTAATATTTGTAGTAATATTTGTATGGCTTTGTAAAAAACCTTAATACATTACATTATTGTTCTAGGGACCCAAGTATTAATCCTTCAACTTTGATACCACTTTGTAATGCACCCTCCCTCCCCTTTGGGTTATTATTAGACAGTGGAAGGTGTTACATCAAGTAAACATGATATTCAAGTTCTCATTATGAAAATGGGGTTAAACAATTTATTGATTTCCAATTTCCTTTATAAAATAATGCTACCATGATGTCTGGCTCATAAAGTGGTTTCCAACAATATAAATTTTTCCTCCATGCAACTTACGGATCAAAATTTATGGGAATTTGAAGTTTGGGCCCATTTTAAACCTACCATGTGGTACCCACGTGGCCTCTCACGTGGTAACTCCACCTCACCTTAGAGTTCCATGTCACCCTATTAATCCAATGAGCATATTGCATGTTTTTTTCTAAGCCCATGCGGCACCTTCCATGTTACCCCTTTGTACAAGCCTCATCAACCGACCCTACTATGGATTTTGCAAAGAGCCTTGGGGTGAGACAAACTTGAGTACACATTGAAGCATGGGAGAAATTCTCATCTCAACTCTCATTACGTCAACCTACCTTGACATAACCCAATATATAACTCTGTGTTCTTGAGGTCCCGAGGTTTGTAGAAATTATGATGTATATTTTTTATAGCTCGTGAAATTTGAATTAAAATAAAAATACATAAACCTACTCTACTGCTCCATAGAATCCTATTCACAATTTAGAACATAAATCACAAACATGAAATGAGAAATAAAATACATGCACATAATATTTTTCTAGGAGAAATAAATCTGCTTAAAACCACTTATGCCTGCTGATCGGAATCTGAATTAGGGGAAAATATTTGCCAAAAAATCAAAGTGCCCAAAATTGCAACAAACTAGAATAAACGGATCAGGCCCGTCGACAAGAATCTGGCGTAATTAGTTTCACTCAAAACAGAGTCTATATGAGGACGTTAGGGCCTGCTGACTGTCATTTAGAACAAGGAAATTTTCATAAAAATGGTCAAATAGGGTCAAAGGCTATAAATTTGGGTTTTCTTCCATTTCTCCAAATCACACTATGACAAGTGTCACCACCGGATTCTTTGATCAAGGTTTTAAGGTGAATTTTTTTAGGGTTTTGGATCCTAAGGTTGAATTCAATTTTTTTTTTTATTGTTTGGGACAGCCCAACCAAAGGCTAACATGTAGTGCATCCAAGGGCCGCTACGTGCCCCCTCTATTGGACCCTCTCCAAAGTTCGGATTGATTTTATATGCTATGGTTGAAACTATATAGGGTGGAATTTTTATATAATTCCAAAGTTTGGGCGGATATTCAAATTAAGTCAAATTTCAAGTCCAAAGGATGGAATATAAATATTCAACATATGCAATAGTCTGAAGGTTTGATATGCCAAATTCCGGGCATATAATATATTAACGAAAGTCTGAGTTTATATTATGGTGGAACTATATATTATATGGTGGCACATGTGTTAACCAAAGTTCAAAACTAAATATGTTTTTGTGCAATTTTTATTATTCAATGTACAACGGTATTTCATATGGTATTGCCACAATTTTATGGTATATCGAAAATGTTTTACCACCAGATGGGCAGAGGTCAGGGCTCGACCCCACAACCTCCCCCAATAGAATGCGCGCTCTGTGCCAATACACCACAGGGTTCAGAATTAACCCCCTATTGTTTCGACTACTATTTGAAGTTCAAAGAAATCTATAACGGGGGTTTAGAGGGGGCCAACCACCCCCCCCCCCCCCTTCCACCAAAACCAACGGTGCTGGTGGAGCCAATACACCATGTGCGAGATTATGGTTAAGCAAGGTTAATTACCCCTAAGCACGCGTTTATGTGCTAAGGCACATGCTAATACGGATTAATTTAATCTGCCCTTATCCCTATTAATCCACCATTATAATTAATTAAACTCATAGTTTAACTTGGTGGAGTTTTAGGGGCACCTCCAAAACCAGCGGACTTCCAAATTTGGTGCCATTATCTAGAGTCTTCTCTAGATTTGGGGTAGATTTCCTGGGAAAATTAATTGAAGCATATCTAGAGCAATTTTTGACCAATATTTTCTCTAGAAGAATCATTCCTAGTATATTTGCATGCTTTGAATCCATTGGTACAGGTTTTAGAGGCAGAGGAGCAATTATAAAAAAAAAAAAAAAAAAAATTGTCACTTTGAAGAAAAAAGAAGCTGAGGGCCACGAGGAGGGAAGGCCATGGCTAGATCATATGAAGACCAAATTGAGAGCAAGAAGAGTCATTCTTAGATTATTTTTATGCTCTGAATACAATGGAACATGTTGTAGAGGCGTTGGAGCACTTTTGAAATTGTTTTTTCCACTTTGAAGATTAAAGAAGTTCAGGGCCACCAGGAGAGGAGATCAAGCCTAGATCAGCTGGAAACCTTTTCAGAGATTCAATAGTCATTTTTTTGGTTTTTTGGTCTTCTTAATCAAATGGAGCAAGTTTCAAAGCCATCATAGAACTTTAGGTGCATGTAATTAGAAATTTGACCATTAATCCCAAGAGGGCCTAGCTAGTTGAAGCAAGTCCATGGAGATGTAGCCCAGGAGGGGTGAAATCCATTATCAAATATTGTGTAATGTGTTTTCCATGAGTTATTTCTCTGCATTTTATTTTTTTTACATGATATTTTAAAAGCTAATTAACTCATAAAATTTCTCATCAAAGACACTTAAAACTTGACACATAAACACCTTCACAATTGGCTAACTTGAGACAATCCTAAACACATTTTTATTTCACTGATGAGGGAGATAGAACAACAAAAATAGTTTTCCCATATTCAGATCCAGTTGGTATCAGAGCAAATTTTAGCTCATTTTAGCCAAGGTTAGCTAGAAGAACTAGTTATTGGTTTTGAATATGTGCAAGGATAATTTAACTGTGTGCAAGTCTATGCGTGAAGGAGAAGGTCAAGATTGAGAACTCAGTTCTTAAATCATAGAAAAGAAGCTTTGTATGCATTACAGGTGTGATGGCAGCTTCATTAAGTGATGTTTTAAGTAAATATTCCTTAGCAAAACTCTTTGATAAAGATATGTTGCAGAATCTCTACATCATCAATGATATGGTGCAAGAGATGTATGAAGATAAGAGGGAGAGACTTATACTTCCAAAGTAGTTGATTTCCATGAAGGAGGAGAAGCAAGAGCTTCTTGAAAATATTCATGAGATGGAGACTCAGCTTCATACTGCAAATGAAAACCTAGCAAGGTTGCATGAGATGGAGACTCAACTCCATGATGCCAAAGAAACTTTAGCCAAGCATGTGCTTGAAAAAGAGGCTTGTAAATCAAGTTTATCTTCTAATTCTTCCCAAGATGATTGTGTAGGTTATTTTTAATGATACACTAGAGGAATAGGGTCTAAATTATTGATGAAAATGGGGTATGAAGGTAAATGATTAGGTAAACATGCACAATGTATAGTTTAGCCCATTGTTCTTGAGGAAAGGCCTAGGTATTTGGGTCTTGGTTATGGACAACATGATGGAGAATGCTCCAAGGCCATGAAAGCACATGAAGGTGTTCCAAGAAGGACTTTCATTTCATGTTCATTACCTAAATCTTGTGAAGATTGTGTTCATGAGGAATGCAAAATTTATAAACCCACCTTGCAAGAAGGTTCTCATAACCATGAATCTAATGAGAAGGGTGAACAAGAGGATGATGTTGAAATCTCTAAAGTAATTAAATGCATTGTTGGTATTCCAAAGAGAGCCACTACCTCATCAAATTCATCTCCTTAAGAAGGCGAAAAAGGTTAATTTTCAAGGTATAAATATTCTTTTAATCAATGTAATGTTACCAATTTTCCACAAGATAATTGGAATATTAGATTTCTTAATTTTCACAATTAATTAAGTAAATAAGAGGGTGGAGGGACCCACAAACCACATAGATGAATAAAATCCACTTTTGATGTGTGTATGTGGATATTTCAGATCTAGATATACATTATGGAGTAGTGGAGAAGCTTCTTAAATGAAGGAAGAGTGGAGATCATTGATCTTTAATGTAAAATCATGAGGATCTTGGAGGAGGTCAACTAAGATCATAGTGCATTCAAAGTTAGATCATAAAATAATTATGATAAGATAGTGGACTCAAGTGGTGCATCTAAAGCACACATGATGGACAAAGTGGGAATTAAATGTAGACATGATGGAGATCACGGAGGGAAAACGCAGTATTCATGGAGGCTAGTGGCCACATAGGCAGCGCAATTATGAGGTGGGCCTAGGCTATGGAAAGCTCATAATCTATATAATGAAGATGAAGGCACAATAGAAGGTAGGCTTTAGATTATTATTTCTGATATTTTCAGTTCTAGATTTGTCAGTGTAAATTTCTATGCATGCCTATGTTGTTTAGCTAAGTCTACAATGCTGCTTAGCACAGGGTTTTTCCGAGCGGAAATCCAACCCTTAACCATGGGGGAATTCGAGTGCCTATTATGGGAAGGTTTCTATTGGGCTTTATTCCTCATCAGGAATTGGTTCCATATTTATGAGGTTGTTATAACATTCTAGATAGGAAACTAGTGGAGGATTCATCCTTTCACCTTGTGCTTCATTTTCTGCATTTCAGGAGCAGAAAATCTATATCTGACATTCAGGCCATTGTATTTTACCTCCATGCAGCAATAATCCCCTCAAGGATTGCGTAGTTCAGTCCTGTATATCTATTGGAGGAAGGAAGTTTCCAGTATTTCATATGGAAATCCTGTGAGGGACCATCTCCTCACCTTTCATTAACTGTTTCCACCATTGTGAGCTGATTTTAATTATCTAGTAGTAGGATTGAGCCTCTCCCTCCTTGACAACGTAGTTTTCTGAAGTTGTTGAGTAATCAACAGCTATCTTTAGTGGAGGGGATTGGAGGAGCTAGATCTTGAGCTTCTAGCTTGAGGATATAGTGAAGGGATCAACCCTTCTTGCACAGATATGATTGTACATCATATTGCAGCCATATTTCATCAAATTATGCTTCATATCTGCATACCCAGTAGTTGTATAGTGAAGCCCTATGAGAGTGATTTTTATAGATTCATAGATCTGGAAAATATTTTCTGGGTTATCTTGGGTATCCATCATAGAGCCCAAATCTACATTTTCAGCATCATCAGAGCTCCCAAAATCCCTAGATCTAAATTTCCATGTTTTTGACAGTTGCAGTAGGGACACCACAGTTTTCCTTCCAGCAGTCCAGCAGTTACACAATCCCTTTTATGGGATCATTCTAAGCCATCTCTTTGGCTTGAGTGTCTCATATTTTGAGCATTGTTGTATTATTTATCCACCTCCCACATAATAAAATGGCTCAATTATTTCTGTGCATTCTGATGTGTATTTAGATTTATTGTTTACTTTGTTGCAGTTCTTATATTATGTTTTTGTATTGTTGCATTCTCCATTTTGGGATATTACAATGGTATCAGAGCATGAACTTTGGCTCAACTTGTGGACACTTCATCTTTTACATCAAGAGAAGAAGCAAATAGTAGAGATATATCATGGAGGAGGATTGTAATTACGCCACTCTTCTCTTTAAATCCCTGCAAGATCTCTCCAAGGAGTTCAATAAAATGAAGAGAGAAAGGAAATGGAAGGATCCAAGAAGAATATTGGATGAGGAAGGTCCCAAAACTTCCTATCAACATGAGAAGTAACTGGAGAAGCAAAGAGCTTCACATAATTCCACTACATCCACTTTCTTTGATAAGAGAGAGGACTGGTCTAAATATGAAGGAGACTTGGGGCATGATACCCTAAGTAAATATATTTATGAGTACAAAGCACAAATTAGAGCTTTGAAGGAGAATCTTTCTCTCCAACAGTTCATGCAACTTAAAGAAGAAAGAAGATATCGAAGCAACAATAGAAGAAAAAGGCATAGATTTTTCTTGTCTACATATGATGGATCTTCCACAAGCATATTTAGGTCTTGGAGGGGAGAATTTTCTACCTTCTTTATGAAATATTATCAGAAAGAGAGGTTGTGGAGTTTGCAGCACTGCACCTAGAAGGTGAAGCAAGATATTGGTGGTTCAGTCACCTGTCACACATGAGAGTGTATGTTTATAAAGACTTTATTAAAAGAATGAAGAAGAGGTATGGTGGAAAGAAACCAGAGACATCTCACATAGTGACATCTCCCATCATTGAGGAGATAGTACATGATGATCCCAAGAAAGATGTCCTCATTATCACTCAAGAGGAGGATCCTCTACCACCACCACCAGCTGCATATGTACTTACATCAGGAGAAGGATCACTTGCATCTTTTCAAGATGGTCTTGAGTTCTTCACATTTGGAGCCCCATGCATGATTCATGAGATGAATGAGGAGGAGGCAGATACCAACACTGGTACAGTTGAAGAGATGAAGCCATCATCATTACCAGTGGTTGGAGAGACTATTGCACCGGTTGGAGAAAATCTTATAGATGTGCAAGATGTTCCAGAGATTTAGCTTATCCAAGGTCTGCACATAATTTCTTCTCATATTATTTCAGTACCTCATATTGAGATATGTGAGACCATGCCATCAGGGTAAGTGCCTAACCAAGGATTAGAGCACCTTGCTGATTTGGAGCAGCAAATTATCACTGCATAGAGGACCCTTGATTTGATCAAGGAGAATATGAATTTCTATCCCAGTTTTTCATGGTTGAGCTACACCCAACACTTTGTGTTGAAGTGTGGAGTTGCAAAAGATGGAAGGAGCACAATCCTATTCAATATAGTGCCAAACTATGAGTTTGGCATTGTATGTGGCCATGAGACAACACATGTATCACCATGCAGATCTACAATGCTGTCACTTAGCAATAGTGATGATGAGAGGGCCCCATTATTCTTGGAGAATTATGATGGTATCTTTACTCATGAAGCACTGGAGGGAAAAATGATAGATGGTATACATCTTGTGATGGAGAATATTTCCCATTATCAGGGTGATGTTTTCTTGATGAGCTCCTCAAAGTTCAAAGAGGAGATACTACCTACAACATATATGGAGCCTTATGGGTTCCAATGGGCCTTTGATGAGAGAATCTCATGGAGAGACCTCAATGGAGGTGCACTTCAACAATTCATGGAGTGAAAAGCTATTCATATGGAGGATGTTGGTATTCTACATTGGGAGGATACCAAGATTGAGCTTGGCATGATTCATCATCCACATTGGGATGAATGGATCCGGCTGAGGAGAAGGAGGTTTCATACCTTCTTGCATATCTATGATACTAGACAACAAGAAGCATGGTTGCACTGGTTGATTTTGGGTGAGTATGGATACTACCCAACATCTCACATTTTCAGGATCCATGCCATACATATCAATGATGACGTGCAACAGTAGGAGGCATGGCTATGTTGGTTGTTGGTGAGAGATTTTGGACATCTCATGATATATATTATGTCCTTGTATTTGATTTTGTTTGAGATATGTCTCATTTATTTACATGTATTTTTGTTTGGGATATATCTCATGTTCATGTAGATACTTGGTTTTGGGACAAAACATAACTCTCACATGATGCAGCATAAGGGAGTTTATTTGTATTTTTCTGATGAGACATTCCACATATCCATTAGTATGTTTTTGCTCCATGACTTGCATCATGATGATGTAAGGAGGCAGCAAGAATCCTTGTTGCTTTGGTTACTCTTGGGAGAGTATGGGCTGGTTTCTTCCCATACATTGCATGATGATTATAGAAGATGGAAATAGGAGGCCTTACAACGTTGGCTTCTATTGGGGGGTTTTGGTCATTGTACTTGGTATAATTATGATGTGATGGAGCAGCAAGATGCATTGTTGTGGTGGCTTCTCTCGAGAGAATATGGAAACTACATTTAGTACAATGATGATGTGGTGTGGCAGCAAGAAGCATTGTTTTGGAGGCTTATATTGAGAGAGTATGGCTCTCATATTTATATTGATGCAGATTTGGCATGGCAACAAGAATCATTGTTGCGGTGGCTTGTATTGAGAGAGTAAGGCTCTCTTACTTGTTTTCATGATGATCTAACATGGCAGAAGAAGGATTTGCTATGGTGGTTGTTATTGGGAGAATATGGTTTGACATTGTTCATGTTCATCCTTATGTCTCTACTTCTTGTTTTTCAGTATGTTGATGTTATGTTTGGATCCTACATGGCCAACAAAGCTAATGATAAGAGCATTGATAGATGAAATCTACTCTATGTGACATGGGTTGGAGATATCATAGTGCATTCAAAGTTAGATCATGAAGCACTTATGATAAGATAGTGGAGGAAGTGGTGCATCTAATGCACACATGATGGAGAGAGTGGGAATTAAATGCAGACATGATCGAGATCATGTAGAGAAATCATGGAGGGTAGTGGCCACATAGGCAGCACAATTATGAGGTGGGCCTAGGCTATGGAAGGCTCATAATCTATATAATGAAGATGAGGCACAATATAAGGTAGGCTTTAGATTATTATTTCTGACCTGTTTAGATCTAGATTTGCCGGTTGACATTTCTATGAATGCTTATGCTATTTAGCTAAGTCTACAGTGTTGTTTAGCACAAGGTGTTTCCAAGCCCTTACCCATAGGGAATTTGAGTGCCTACTCTCGGAAGGTTTCTATTGGGATTTATTCCTCATCAAGCATTGGTGCCATCTTCAGAAGGTTGTTTCTAGCATTCCAACTAGGAAACCAGTGGATGATTCATCCTTTCACCTTGTGCTTCATGTTCAACCTTTCAAGAGCAACAGATATATATCTGGCATTTAGGCCATTGTATTTTACCTCCATGCAGTAGCAGTCCCCTCAAGGATTGCGCAGTTAAATCCTGTAGATCTATTGGAGGAAGGAAGTTTCCAGTATTTCAGCTAGAAATCCTATGAGGGACCATCTCCTCACCTTGCATTCAATGTTTCCAACATTGTGAGCTGATTTGCATTATCTAGCAATAGGCTTGAGCCTCTCCCTCCTTGATAGTGTAGTTTTCTGAAGATGTTGAGTATTCAACAGCTATCTTCAGTGGAGCAGATTGGAGGAGCTAGATCTTGAGCTTCTAGCTTGAGTGTCTAGTGAAGGGATCAACCCTTCTTGCATAGATCTAATTGTACATCATATTGAAACCATATTTCATTAGATTATGCTTTAGATCTGCATACCCAACAGTTGTATAGTGAACCCTTAGGAGGGTGATTTTTCTAGATTCATATATCTAGAAAATCCTTTTTGGATTATCTTGGGTATCCATCATAGAGCCCAGATCTACATTTTCAGCATCATTAGAGCTCCAAAAATTCCTAGATCTAACTTTATATGTTGTTGGAAGTTGTAGTCCCAGCGGTTGCAGTAGGGACAACATAGTCTTCCTTCCAGCAGTACAGCAGTTACGCCATCCCTCTTGAGGTATCATTTTAGGGTCATTCTAAGCCATTTGTTTGGCTTGAGTGTCTCATATTTTGAGCACTATTGTATTGTTTATCCATCTCCCACATAATAAAATGGCTAAGCTATTTTTGTGCATTCTAATGTGTATTCAGATTTATTGTTTACTTTTCTGCAGTTCTTATATTTTGTTTTTTTATTACTACATTCTATCTTTTGGTATATTACAATCAAGTTTCTTTTGGTTATGATAAACGTGGATAATTCTCACATAAGAGTTGGAGAAAGTTTGCATGTTATTTTTGTGGTTTGAATAACCATAATTTTTCAAGATGTTGGAAGAAGATAGCCATTCCCAGTAAAATTTCTAAACAAAGGAGGCATAAATCCAAAGGTCCATTGGACAAAGAAAACCATGTTGAAAAGAAGATGCAATTGTTTTTCACTCATTTCCATAAGCAAGGTCATCTTGTAGACACGTGTTGGACTTTGTATCCAGCAAGTCATCCATGAAATTTGAAGAATGTGGAAATAGACCTTGATAGGAATGGAAAAGAGGATTCCATAATCAATGTAGGTCAGGATGATTCTCATGATGATGTGCAGCTAAAAGAGGCGCCATTGACATGGTTTGGTAAGAGACGGTTAGATTTATTATCCAATTAAGTCTTTACATGTATTTTGATGATTGATGCATTTCTTTGCCAATTGAATGCATGTTGCATGTTTACGACACAAATATATTGCGAAAGTGGAGTATGTTGACTCACCTTATTGCAATAAAAATCGATCATTTTAGCTCTTTAGGTACATGTACACAAGAATGGGATTCTTGTAATTATTCTTGTACTTGTGAGAGTGTTCAAGCATGAGTGTCGACTTGTGTTGGTCGATTGATTGAAGAGGCATGTTTTGTAGACTTGTGTTTGGTCGATGAGTTTTGAAACCAATATGTAAGATTACATGGATATGTTCACATGATGTGAAATTTGTTTCTTTGAAGGAGAAAAAGGATATGTCGTCAAGTTATGTTTCTTGCATGATGGTTTTTTTCAGATTGATGGTTGTGTTTGTGACAAGATTTCGCAGGATTTTTGAAGGTCCGCTCTTGAGCAAGAGGCTCATGTTTAGCCTTCATTCTAAAATACATGGCATGATCAGCATGTCAAACTAGAGGATGATGGAAAGATGGATAATATGTCAAATAATTTGCAGCCAAAAATTTTGCAGCCATTGTAGACCATTTTATGTTTTGACGCCAAGAAGCGAAAGAGATGGCGAATGCATTCTTCCAGATGTGGAATTTGGAACCATGGAGGAAAAAGAATGGTCATTTATTTTCTTATTATTACTGATGTTGGAAATAATTGTTGTAGTTCATTCAGATGGGCTTAACTTGGAAAATTGGTTTTCAAGGAAAAGCTTGCATCGAATGCATCTTTGTGCAAAGGAGGAAAAAGATTCTTAGTGGGAGGGTAATCAGTTAGTTTTCCAAGCACCAAGGTATTAATTTGGCACAACAAGGTGTTTTATTAATTAAAAAGCAGCCAAAAAGTGTTGGATTGGGTTAGCAGCAAAAGGAGGACATTGGTTGAAGTGCCAAGACATTTTCAATGCAAGGCATGTCAATAAACACAAGTGGTTTTCATGGTGATTTTTCCAAGTAGAATCAAGATGATATAACTTGGGAAACATAAGAGTATTCAAATATCATGAGATAACCAGATTTTGTGAGTCAAAAAGCCTATCAGTGGGAAGGGGTGATCAGAATTTGGATTAGAGGAAAATATTTGCCAAAAAATAAAAGTGCTCAAAATTGTACCAAACCAGAATGACTAGATCCGGCCCGTTGCCAGGAATCTGGCGCAATTTGTTTCACTCAAAACAGAGTCTGTATGAGGAATTTAGAGCCTACTGATTGTCGTTTAGAACAGACAAATTTTCAAAAAAATGGTCAAACAGAGTCAAAGGCTATAAATTTGGGTTTTCCTCCATTCCCCCAATAAAACTGTGACAAGTGTCATCAAACTATTTTTCGGTCAAGGTTTGAAGGTGAAATTCTTTAAAATTTTGGCTCCTAAGGTTAAATTTGATTTATTTTAATGGTTTGGGACAACCCAACTAGAGGCTGACACGTGGTGCAGCCAAGGTCCGCCACATACCCCCTCTAGTGGACCCTCTCCAAAGTTCGTATTGATTTTCTATGCTATGGTAAAAACTATATATGGTGGAATTTTTATATAATTCCAAAGTTTAGGTGCATATTCAAATTAAATAAAAGTTCAAGTCCAAAGGTTGGCATATAAATATCTCGTATATGCAATTGTTCAAACGTTTGATATGCCAAAGTCCAGGCATATAATATATTGACCAAATTTCGAGTTTATATTATGGTGGAACCATATATTATATGGTGTCGCAAGTGTTAACCAAAGTTAGAAACTAACTATGTTTGCACGCAAATTTTATTATTCAAAGTCCAAAGGTATTTCATATGGTATGGCCATAATTTTATGGTATATGGAAAATGTTTTACCACCAAATGGGTGGAGGTCGGGGCTCGACCTCCCCCAACACAATGTGTGCTTTGTGCCAATACACTACGGGGTTCAGACTTAACCCCTTATGGTTTCGACCACTATTTGAAGTTCAAAGAAATATTTGATGGGGGTTTGGAGGGGGCTAGCCCCCTCCCCATGCGACCATTCCACCAAAACCAACGACGCCGATGGAGCCAATACACCGTGTGCGAGATTATGTTTAAGAAGGGTTAATTACCCCTAAACACACATTTATGTGCTAAGACAAATGCTCATCCAGATTAATTTAATCCGCCCTTATCCCTATTAATCCACCATTATCATTAATTAAACTCATAGTTTAACTTGGCCAAGTTTTAGGGGCACCTCCAAAACCTCCAGACTTCCAAATTTGGTGCCCTTATCTGGAGTCTTCTCCAGATTTGGAGGAGATTTCTTGAGAAAATTAAATGAAGCATATCCGGAGCAATTTTAGATCAATTTTGGCTCAGGAAGAGTCATTCATAGTATATTGGCATGCTCTGAATCCATTAGTATAGGTTTCAAAGGTATAGGAGCAATTATGAAAGTGTTTTCGTCACTTTGAAGAAAAAAGAAGATTAGGGCCACCAAGAGTGAAGGCCATGCCTACATCAGCTGAAGACCAAATTGAGAGCAAGAAGAGTAATTATTAGATTATTTTGATGCTCTAAACACAATGGAACTTGTTACAGAGGCGTTGGAGCACTTCTAAAAGTGCACTTTGAATATTAAAGAAGCACATGGCCACCAAGAGAGGAGGTCAAGACTAGATCAGCTGAAAACCATTTTCAGAGATTGAATAGTCATTTTTAAGGTTTTTGGGTCTTCTAAATCCAATGGAATAGGTTGTAAAGCCAATGGAGCACTTCAGGTGCATGTAATCAAACATTTTACCATTATTCCCAAGAGGGCCTAACCAGTTGAAGCAGGTCCATGGATATGTAGCCCAGGAGGAGTGAACTCCATTATCAACTATTTTGTAATGTGTTTCTTGTGTGTTATTTCTCTGCATTTTATTTTTCATACATGATTTTTTAAAAGCTAATTAACTCATAAAATTTCTCATCAAAGACACTTAAAACTTGACACATAAACCCCTTGACAATTGGCTAACTTGAGACGATCCTAAACACATTTTTATTTTACTAATGAGGGAGCTAGCACAAAAAAAATAGTTTTCCCATATTCAAATCACTTGCATGCACTAATCTTATGAATAGAGATGTATTATAATTTCTAGCTCAATTTGAGCTCAACCTAAAAGTGAATAAACTATCTATCTGCTCACTGAGAAGCTGTAACCTATACTTAGTCAATTTTTTCCTCTGCTTGAGCCCCTATTTCCTTGTGCAATTCCTGAGAAATTAGGCCCCTATTATTTAGGAAATTCCTTCAAAATTCTTGTGCAATTCCCAAGGTTGATCATCTGACTGCATCCAACACCTGTACATTCAAGACTAGTCTACAACTAATGTCACATTACCTTGGAATATCCACCACATATGGGGAACTCGAATTATCTGATTACACTAGCTATTTTTGGGTGATTTATTAATTAATTGGATGATCACTGAGTTAGATTGAAGTCCCAATAAAGACCTAACCTTCCACTAGTTCCTCCAACATTCATAACTAGTTTAACTAAAAACAACTTGAAATAACTAACCTTGATTGCTATAAATTAGCAATCACACATGCTTAACTGAACTTTGAATCCCCTAACTTGAATTTACTGAGCTAACTAAGTGACAAGATCCATATCACACAAGTTAACTACTTCCAAGTTGTCTAATGATGTGGAAATTCAAACTTTCTTAATTTGACCAAGGAAAAATCAAATTGAGAATTTATTGCTGCATTTTTCAACAAGGTTTGAGACATGAATATTTTCCATATAATGATGGAATTATTTCCATATATCACCCTTTTTCATCTTCGATCCTTTCCTAAGACATACCTCTCTCTCCCCAAGGTCTGAGATGACATCATCCTGTGGTGATGTAATTATAACATCATGTTGATGTAAGCATGAGATTACTTCTTATTGGCATCAAATATTCCATTTGACCTTCCCTAAGGGTGCCATTTGTCACTCATTTTGGACCATTTCACACTCCAATATGGCCATTGGTATTTTCCACATGACACACCCTCCACATGCCATGTCATCTCACTTCCACATCGGTGCACTACGTAGTATTTGTCTTGGATCCCCCCCCCAGAATAACCCTTAATGTGTTTGATGACAATTCTAAATTATGATAAAATTTGGGTCTTCAGCCCCAAATAGGGAAACACTTTCCAAACCCCCTGTTAACCCCTGAATTAGCTTGGACCCTTAACTCCACTATGCCCCACCCAATGTTCAGTCCTATTAAAAGTGTAGTGGACATGATCCAGATTTATGCAGGAACAAAATAAAATATATAAATACACATAAATGTAGAGATGCAGTAGAAATAAAACTACATTTCATTAATATCACATAACTAAAATATGCTTAGAGACATAATGGAAATAAACTAGCTAGGGCACTGGTATCTTATCTTTGAAAAGAGATGTAGCAACTACATGCCTCTAAAATGTGTTACAATGAGGCTCAAAGGCTTATTTATTATTGAGAAACAATGGAAAACCTTAAACATCCAAAAACCTAACCCCAGGAGATGAAACACCAAACTATGGGCCCTGTTGGGGTAAATTGCTACATCAATTTCCTGAGGTCATAATTTTGGCACATGATCTTTGTTTGACGCACATGATACCTTGTTAAAAATATATATTTGAGGAATAAAAATATTGATAGAAAATTTCAAGTCAAACACTCAAACTCTCTTATGAATATTTTCCAAAAAAATGTCGTTTAGGGCCTCAAAACTGCTCCAGAAGTTCAAGACCCGGAAAACTGCCGAAAATAGTAAATTGTGCTACAATTAAGGAAACTAAAAAACTGAGAGAAACAATGGTGGGGATCCAAGTGGAATTGGCGGGTGTCCACCAATATCCACCTGGATCATTCCTCCCCCCTTAAGAAAAAATGGTCCCCATTGTGTTGAGTTCCTCCATGAGATGATGAAACTTCTGATGAACTTGGTCCCTGGTGAAGGAGTTGGCCTACTTTGAAAAATTGATATAGCTAGATCCTCTATTGGTAGGTGTTCTTGATATGTCTTTCCATGATCTGATCAGTTTTGGCTTGTTCCATATAATATGGGTTTAAATTTGTTGGTGTGAGTTTTTCTGCCATGTCGGATGTGTCAAGTAGAGGTGGAAAATAGGGCTGAAGGTGGTCCACATTGAACACTTGGTGCATACAAAGGAATGGTGGAATAATGAGCTTGAAGGAATTGTCCCCTACAAACTTGGTGATGGTGTATGGCCCATATCAGAGATGGTGAAGCTTGCGGTGGGGTCCAACGAGGCGCTCCTTCTTCAAATGTAACCACACTTTGTTGCCCACCTAGAAGTTGTGTGGCACCCAATGTTGATCATGTCGCGACTTGTACTTAGAATTGACTCTTTCCAATATGTCATGAACTTGTTGGAGGATGTGTTGAGCAATAAATATGTTCACCTTGTTAGCTTCAGCTTGAACATGAGCCGAATCGTCCTTAGTAGGCGCAAATGACATGGCTATGTCAATGGGTCATAATGGCTGGAATCTCGAGAACACCTTAAAGGGGTTGTGGTCAGTTTAGCTATGGAGAGCTCAGTTATAGTTATGATGTAAATAGGGGAGGCTCTCATCCCATGTGCATGGATGCTTTGAGTTGTATATGCGTAGAATGTGTACAATCATCCTATTGATGACCTCTATCTGGCCATCAGTTTGGTGATGGAAAGTTGTGGACTAGGTGAGCTTAGTGTCTAGAATTGACCAAAGGCTGGACCAAAATGTATTGAGAAACCTGCTATACTGATCTAAGATGATAGACTATGGGATCCCAAATTGTACCCACACTTGTTCAAAGAAGAGTTTAACAGTGGCTTCTATTGTGATATTCTTCTTGCAGGCCACCATAATGGCCATCTCTAAGAATCTCTTGATGACCACGAAAACACATTCATTTCCATGCTTAGTAGATGATAGGCCCAAAATGTAATCCATAGAGATGGAGTCTCAAGGTTGACTAGGGGTAGGAAACATAGTATAGAGGCCTTGGTTCTTGATGGTCGGTTTGGAAATGGTGCAGACAATGCAAGATATGATGTACTTCCTGACATCCTGTCGAAGGTTTGACCAATAGAAATACTTCTGCAATACTACCACTGTTTTCTCGACCTTGAAATTCCCAACGACCTGACTGTAGTGCACTTCCCAAATCATCTTGGCATGCTCACTTGAAGGAACACAAAGGTGTCCTAGATTACATAGTAGTGCACCTTGGAGGTGAAAATTTGGAATTTTCTTACCCTCCAAGAGCATCTTGTATGTGTGGCCAAATTCCCGGATTGATCTTGAAGAGAAGCCGCCTAATCGAAGTCTTGTAAAACAAGAGTTGAGCATCATGGTTAGAATGGTTTAGTCAATTTAGTGTCCTGAATTGCTAACATAAATTATCGACCAGGGCTAGTAAACTGATGAAGTGTGATGCACTATATGTGCCTAAGTATCCATTTTTCTTACTTCGTTGTTTTTAGTGTTTTATTGATGTTTTGGGGTTTTTATTTTTGATGCTTAGTATGCTACTCTATGCTAAAAAGATGAAGTTAGATCTATGTCAAAAGGGAGAAAAGGAAATGTTAATAAATGAATTAAAACAGAGTTTATTTGCAAATTCTGTTCCTAACTAGAAAATGATGAAAACAAAGAGTCACAATCCATGGATATTACAACTTCTAAATGAACATTCATGAAATGAAAAGTCACTCAAAACACTACAACTTAATCTGATTCATTTAGTTAGAGATTTGTTGGAAGAGCTTGTGAAAAAGATTAATTCTAATGCAATGAGGATCTCCTAAAACATAAAAGGAAATGCTGAAACAAATAGTAACTTAAAACATTATAGTGAAATCTCATTCATTTGATAGAAGTTTATTGGAAGAGCTTGAGAAAAATATTACTATAATGTAGTAAGGATCTCCTATGAAATGCCGAAACAACTTATAACATTACAACTAAATCTCATTCATGAGTTAGGGGTTTATTGGAAGAGCTTTTGAAAGAGATTAATCATAATGTGATAAGGAAAAACAATCAATAACTCACAATATTACAACTAAGTCTCATTCGTGAATTAGAGGTTTATTAGAAGAGCTTTTGAAAGAGACTAACTGTAGTATAATGAGGATCTTCCTTTTAACTAAGTAATAGAAAATGAAATGCTAATAACTCAGAATATTACAATTGAATCCCATTCATTTAATAGAGATGTATTGGAAGAGCTTGAGAAAGAGACTAACTGCAATATCATGAGGATCCTTTATCCAAGCAAATGACATGAAACATAATGCTAAAAGCTATGATTTCAGAAAGCAGTCTAAGTAAGGAAATATGACAAAACATAATTGAAAATGACTTATCTAGAAAACATGTAAAACCTCCTTGAATAGCAGGGGCCCTCTGCTATCAATTTGGTGAAATTTTTCAGCTACTTAAAGTTGTAATCAAAACATCATCAAATAACTTCTTTATTGAAAAAACTCACAAATCTACATCCCATTCCATCTTAAGCTTTGTTACAAAACACTCTCTATTCATTTCTCTTCTCCTCCTATTTTTTCACTACTCATGATAGGAGAAAGCTTCTCCTATTTATACAAAATATGAGAAGTTATCTCATTAATGGGAGTCCATGAATCTCTCCCTCTATCTCTAGAGTTACAATCAAAATAGGAAATGATAAGACACATGTCTTTTTAGAGTTTCAATACAAATAAGAAATGAGACACATATCTTCTTAGAGTTTCAATACAAAAAGAAAATGAGACACATGTCCTCATGATCCCATGATCTTCTCCACTCAAATTCGAATTTGGTTTTGGGAGGCCACATAAAGGTCTTTTAGAAGCTTCCTTTTGACCTACACATGTCACAAAACTCATAACACATATATAGATATATGAAACTATGCTAATTTTCTAGTTTCTAATCATAAATTCACTTTAAACACATAAAATAAATAACTTTGGAAGACAAGGATCCTAACCCATATATTTATGAAAATGGTTACTTGATGTAGGGTTTTAGGTCAGATAGTTATGAAATGAGAGCTAAATGGTAATGACATAATGGAAATATGTATGAATATGGAAAACACTTTTGAGACTCAACATACCCCTCAACTGAAGTTGTTGCATGTCCTCATGCAACTATTGCAATGATTCATTTGTTCATGAGTTGATCTTTTATGAGTTTTGAATCATATTGATTCGTTCCAAACTTTGCTTTATAATATTTTCTTTTGGCAAAGTATAATACATTTGATTGCAACATTTTTTTTATGGTTGGTTCTTGTGTGACAACCGGTTTTTTTGAGCAATGGTTCTTGTGTAACAATGCTTTATTTTCTTTGTTGCATCAAAGTTCATGAAAACATTTAGAATCAATTACTTCATCAATGAATTGATCATTTGCAAGGCATATAATATTTTGGATCATGTTGCAACAATAGTTGGTTGGGAAGTATATGTGGGTGGAAATGAAATGAAAATGTGTGATAGTGTATGACATGTGGATATGAAATGATGTCCCTTTCTCCCAACTAAAGATATGACAATGTGAAAAAGGGAGTGAGGAATTTTTCCAAAGTTACAATTTTAGCATTCTAATGAATTACATGACTAAAAATTAGAAAACCACATACCTTCACTTACCTTAAATGTGGATGAGTTGTGTATACTGAAGAGTGTGGCTGTTTGATGTTGTTGGATCAGGAACTATGTAAACAAATGAATTTGATCTGCTTCTTTGTTCTCTTTGTTCTCTTTGTGCTGATGGAAATATTGAGATCTTTATTGTTGCTGATACAAATTGATTCCTGCTGCAAACTGCTGAAATGATGTAGTCTTCAATTGTTACAAAATCTGATGGTACAATTCTAGTCATGCGAATAAATGTGTTGATGTCGAGCATGAAGAGAAGTCATTGGATTATCGACCATTAATGAATGTCGTTAACCAATGCGAGGCAAACTCACCATTAATGTCAATGAGTGCCAAGGTACCTAAGTACATCTTGCAAAGTGCAAATAAATGGGCTGATGCTGAGCCACTTGCAAGATCTGACGATCAAGCGACATTGATGTATTCCCATGATTGTCAGCAAGAGAACTTGTCATTAATGCATACAAGCCTCAAGGTACTATTAAGGACTCTAGTCTTGGACTTAGATAATGTGCTGATGTTGATAGGCCAAGACTTGTTAGAAGGGAGACCTTAAGGAATCCTCCATCATCTAACGCGAGCATGAAAGAATAATTTTTGAAGGACTATGGATTCAATAATTTGCATTGAAGCAAGGTTTATTTGCAAAATGAAAAGGATAGGAAAAAGAAAATGGAAATGGACAATGAAAAATGGAAAATGACAATGGGAAATAAGCATGTAGGTGAGCTTCTTGCTTTTATTTGTGGAGTAGACAAAAAGTAATGGAAAGTGTATGTGAATGAAGGAAAATGAACAACTAACTCTTGCTGGGAAAATAATGGTGGTTTGCTTTGAATTTCTTGGTTGGATTTACAATTCAAAAAGGGAGGAAAAGTAATGGTCTTGATGGATATGAACATGGAATTGTTCTTATGTTTCTCATGAAATCGGTCCTTTGAAAACCAATCGTGCACACAATTAGTTTCCTTCAATGATCATTCGATCATCCCAAATCTGCAAAAAAAAAACTTGACATAAAGAACATAAGTGTGTTAAAAAAGAAGTAGCTAATTTCTTTCTGATTCTTACGCAAAAATTAAATGTCAAATGAAACAGATTAAGGTAAATCAAAAAGTTCTATATTCGGTCCAATTCATGATATCGATAACAATCTATTTTTAAAGAATAACCATGAAAAATAAATCAACTCCCTATTGTCAGATGACTTCATGCACTATGCTTAGTAAAACAATTGGCATCACAAAGATTCGCTATGTTCTGCAAGTTAAAATTTTATAGAAAAATACACATCAACAATATTAATGCCAAATGTTTAGAAATCATCTAAATAATCTTCCAATTGTCCTGCAAACCATTATTAAGAAGATTTTTTTTTTTAAATTTTTTATTAATTTTTTTTTTTGAATTTTTTCTTTATTAAAAAGAAATTATTAATAAAGATTTTATTTTATTTATTTATTTTTTAATTTTTATTTATTTCTTTTTTTAATGAAATAAAGCATGGATGAAATAATTGTCCTTATGAATATTTTTGAAACAAAGTCATGCCAATGCCTCTTTCATGCAAGATAAAAATAAAAAGCTTGAAATTTCTAAAGTCAAGTTCCTAACTATGAAGGAGATGAAGGCAGAATCCTTCTCAATTTATACAACTTGCATTTGATGCACATGTGATAATGTCTTTGCCTCAAATAATCCATTTTTCACTCATCATGTGCCACCACAGATGAATTCTGCCAAATTTTCCTTCAAATAAGGAAATCAGATCCTTGATTATTTCTCAAAATTGAATTTTATAAAACCGTGACTGTTTTCATAAAAAAAAAACATTTTTATCTCACACACACTGCAAATTAGTGCTCCGAAGAACCCTGAATTTCTCCCAAATGGCTGAGAATTTCAAAAAGTTTTTATAGGATTACCTAATTCACCCTGTTTACGAAAAAACCCATGTTTTAGTTTTTTCTAATTCGCCTTGGTTTTCTCAAAAAATTCGTTTTAAAATTGGGTGTTTTTTACAATTACGCATTTAGTTTTCTGGAAATTACTTGTGGTTTGATTTGTTTTTATTTGCAGGTTTGAAGTATAATGGCTTGTACCTCACAGATAAGTTCAGATCGATCTCCCTCATTCCAATTACTTACAATGGAATATGCAATCTTCTCTTCATCAACAGTTTGAAATCTTCTCTTCATCAGCAATTTCTTCATATGATACACTTCCATTGTCTGTCCCTACAATTGAATTTGTAATCTTCTCTTCACCAGAAATTTGCAATCTTCTCCTCATCAACAGTTTCTTCATGTGATATACCTTCATTGTGTGCAAATTTTTAAAAATGATTTCTAATAACTGTTGTTTGGGGGAAAACGAATATGGAAAAGAGAAGGTTCCTTTTTTCTTTTTTTAAATTGCAGTGCATGGGTCTTTGTGTGGATTGAAGGACTGCATATATGCATAAAGCCAAGCCAAAGGCTGGCCTCATGCGTATGCGTGGGTCTTATTTCGATAAGCCAATTTTTTTTTTAATTGATTTGTTAATAAAATTATATATTATATTTTCAAAAACTCAAAAATATACATATATATTTCATTAAACAAAACAATTATTGAAATTAAAATTTTTCATCATTTTTAAAGTTTATTGTAAAATGAAATGAAATGATGAAAACAATTCTTTTTCTGATCCTCTAGATCACACAAAGTGCATGAGGAGAGCATACTTGAGAAATAATTAATTTTTTTTTTTTAAAATGTAAGAAATAAGGCTATCTAGTTACACTTTCCCGTAATTATGTTATATCGTCTAGTCAATTTAGTG
Organism: Pinus albicaulis; assembly: GCA_034641835.2. Classification (NCBI taxonomy): domain Eukaryota; kingdom Viridiplantae; phylum Streptophyta; class Pinopsida; order Pinales; family Pinaceae; genus Pinus; species Pinus albicaulis. The sequence goes on along the minus strand of JAXQQM020083626.1, from coordinate 32,786 downwards.
TCCTAAATTGCTAACATAAATTATCGACCAGGGCTAGTAAACTGATGAAGTGTGATGCACTATATGTGCCTAAGTATCCATTTTTCTTACTTCGTTGTTTTCAGTGTTTTATTGATGTTTTGGGGTTTTTATGTTTGATGCTTAGTATGCTACTCTATGCTAAAAAGATGAAGTTAGATCTATGTCAAAAGGGAGAAAATGAAATGTTAATAAATGAATTAAAACATAGTTTATTTGCAAGTTTTGTTCCTAACTAGAAAATGATGAAAACAGAGTCCTAATCCATGGATATTACAGCTTCTAAATGAACATTCATGAAATGAAAAGTAACTCAAAACACTACAACTTAATCTGATTCATTTAGTTAGAGATTTTTTGGAAGAGCTTGTGAAAAAGATTAATTCTAATGCAATGAGGATCTCCTAAAACATAAAAGGAAATGCTGAAACAAACAGTAACTTAAAACATTATAGTGAAATCTCATTCATTTGATAGAAGTTTATTGGAAGAGCTTGAGAAAAAAATTACTATAATGTAGTAAGGATCTCCTATGAAATGTTGAAACAACTTATAACATTACAACTAAATCTCATTCATGAGTTAGAGGTTTATTGGAAGAGCTTTTGAAAGAGATTAATCATAATGTGATAAGGAAAAACAATCAATAACTCACAATATTACAACTAAGTCTCATTCGTGAATTAGAGGTTTATTGGAAGAGCTTTTGAAAGAGACTAACTGTAGTATAATGAGGATATTCCTTTTAACTAAGTAACAGAAAATGAAATGCTAATAACTCAGAATATTACAATTGAATCCCATTCATTTAATAGAGATGTATTGGAAGAGCTTGAGAAAGAGACTAACTGCAATATCATGAGGATCCTTTATCTAAGAAAATGACATGAAACATAATGCTAAAAGCTATGATTTCAGAAAGCAGTCTAAGTAAGGAAATATGACAAAACATAATTGAAAATGACTTATCTAGAAAACATGTAAAACCTCCTCGAATAGTAAGGGCCCTCTGCTACCAATTTGGTGAAATTCTTCAGCTCCTTAAAGTTGTAATCAAAACAGCATCAATGAACCGAACTTCTTTATTGATAAACTCACAAATCTACATCCCATTCCATCTTAAGCTTTGTTACAAAACACTCTCTAATCCTTTCTCTTCTTCTCCTATTTTTTCACTACCCTTGATAGGAAAAAGCTTCCCCTATTTATACAAAAATATGAGAATTTATCTCATTAATGAGAGTCCATGAATCTCTCCCTCTATCTCTAGAGTTACAATCAAAATAGGAAATGATAAGACACATGTCTTTTTAGAGTTTCAATACAAATAATAAATGAGACACATATCTTCTTAGAGTTTCAATACAAAAAGGAAATGAGACACATGTCCTCATGATCCCATGATCTTCTCCACTCAAATTCGAATTTGGTTTTGGGAGGCCACATAAAGGTCTTTTAGAAGCTTCCTTTTAACCTACACATGTCACAAAACTCATAACACATATATAGATATATGAAACTATGTTAATTTTCTAGTTTCTAATCATAAATTCACTTTAAACACATAAAATAAATAACTTTGGAAGACAATGATCCTAACCCATATATTTATGAAAATGGTTACTTGATGTAGGGTTTTAGGTCATATAGTTATGAAATGAGAGCTAAATGGTAATGACATAATGGAAATATGTATGAATATGGAAAACACTTTTGAGACTCAACAAGGACCACAATTGGTGGTCGGCTGAGGCAATCTACAACATTATTGGTGCTACCCTTCTTGTACTTGATGTTCAAATGAAACAGTTGTAGATATGTGGAAAAATACTGATGGCGATCATTCTGAAACTTCCCTCATGTCTGTGTGAAATTCAGGAGTTGGAAGTCTATGTGGATGAACATTTCCTTCCCCAAAATATAATGCCTCCATTTTCAGCAAGTCTGGACAATCGAATACATCTCTTTGTCATAAGTGGGATACTTCCAGACTGTGTCAAACACTATTTCACTGTGATACGTCACTATATGCCCGTATTTAGTAATAAATACCCCAATAGCATAGTCAGAGGCATCTGTATCCATCTCAAATGGTTGTTGCAAGTCTGGTAATGTGAGCACTGTGGTAGAACAAAGGCAATGTTTCAACTCTATGAATGCCTTCTGTTGAGATTCATATCAAAATAATTTTTCTTTCACTCCTCCCTTGGTGACTTGACTCAAGGGCTAAGTGATATGAGAGAATCCCAACATGAACCTGAGGTAGAAATTGGAAAGACCTAGAAAGGTGTGGAGCTCTTTTAGAGTGGTTGGGTCTAGCCAATCATGAATGACTTGGATTCTGGCTGGATCCACATGCACCCTCTGCTCATCAATGATGTATCCCAAATACTAAACCTGGTTCATCCCAAAAGTACACTTCTCCAAATTGGAACACAAATTGTGTTTCCATAGTATTTGGAGGACCTTTCGGATGTGGTGGAGGTGCTCTTCCAAATTTTGGCTGAAGATCAGAATGTCATCCAAGTACACTAATACAAATGAGTTAGTGAATGGCCACAAGATGTTATCCATCAACCTCATTAAGGTTGCAGGAGCATTCGTCACCCCGAAAGGCATGACCAAGCATTCAAAAAGGACCTCCTTGGCTTTGAAGGTAGTCTTCCACATGTCGGAGGGTTTGATTGGTACCTGGTGATACTCGAACTTCAAGTTGATCTTGCTAAAATATTTTCCCCCCCCTTGAGTTGGTCTAGAATGTCATCAATCCGTGGGATTGGGTACCTATTCTAGACAGTGATCTTGTTCATCACTCGATAGTCAACACAAAGTATCCAAGTCCCATCCTTCTTCTGCACCAACACGATCAGGATCCCGTAGGGCGATGAACTCAGACAACTGTGACCTTTCTGCAGCAATTCCTGAATATGCCTCTTGATTTTTTCGTTCTCTAGAAAAGAGTAGCGATAATATATTGGTCCATTTGGAATCAATACACCTAGGGTCATATCGATGGGGTGCTTGAACTGACAATGTAGAGGAACCCCTGTGGGTGAGGTGAAGATGTCGTCGTACTCCTCCACGACCTTGTCCATCTGTTGTTTTCATGTGGAGGAGCCCTCTGGAGGTCGTGGCCACATTATTCTTCTTGCCCTAAGGGAAGATCATCAATAATAAAAATTCTCGGTTTTGAAAATGAGCTTATTGCATTTTTTTGTAGGGAAGGTGACACTACTAGCTGACTCAAATATCTCATCCTTTGTGAAGCCACCTGATGGTGTACGGTTGTGGGTGTGTTGTGGTTGAAAATCCTAGCTGATTCATGACCTCTGCTGAAGTGAGGTTATTTTGGCTCCCACGGTCAATAATGAACTACAGCAAGGGACCCTTTACCCACATCTAGGAATGGAAGAGGTGCTCCCCCTCCTCTGGATTTTCCGGTTCCTCCTTCTGGATATTTGTTGTGGCAAATGTGGAATTTGCATCCACATTGATAATCTGCTTCCCTTTTTCATTCCCATTTTTGGGTTATGATTCAGAGTCAGAGTATGCATCTGATTCAAAAGCCTTCAACTCAGCCACTAGAAACTGCTTGGCCTGACACTCACTTGTGTTATGAGTGGAGCTCTTATGGAACTCACACCACTTTCAATGTCCTTATTTGGCTTCGTGGTGTTTTTATTTTCTTTCGGATTTGGAGAGTTATCATGGGCTACCCTGCCTTGGCTTTGTCTTTTGTTCTACAGTTTGAGGATTCCTTTCCCTTGCTTATGATTCACAGATCCAAAGCCTCGCTTCTTTTGTTTGAACTTCTGCTCAACCTTGGTAGCATATTGGTATGATGCACCAAGCAATGAGATGTTAAGGAACTCCATTTCCTCCTGAATGCATCTGTGAAAACAACTACGGTACTTCAACACCAAATTTTTCTATGAATATTTGATACCCAATTTTGTGCGCAGGGTATGGAACATATTCATCAGCTCATGCATATCTAGATCCATTTGTTGCCACAACATAGACCATTATATGTACTTGTCCTTATAACTCCCCACAAGATAATTTTGTTTCTTGATGGAGACTCGAAAATAATCCCAAGTGGGTGCGTCCGAAAATAGAGAGGGTTACCTGTCGTACTTTTTCTCACAGTAGGTTTCCCACCAGTCCTTGACATTGGGGGCGACTTTGAGGAGTGAAAAAGTAATATTTTCCCAGTTGTAAAATTCATGAACTGATAAATACTCTTATATCAGATTCAGCCATCTATCTATGACGTTTAAATCTTTTTGGCCCTTCAATATGGGAATGGAAAAGTTTACTTTTACCTTAAAAGGATTTGTGCCTCTAGAGTGGTTGTTGGATGCAGATGCGTCGCCGGTGGGCAGTCGTTGAAGGATTTGGGAGAAGTTATCCATCATCACGTTCCTTTGTTTCTTGAGGGCCTCCTCGAGCAATATTTTCATAGGATCTCCTGCTCCCTCATCTTTATTTGCGTCCCACATGGGATACCATCAGGGTTTTTGAGGTTGATCTTACAAAGGTTCAACTAGATCGAGCCCTAACTCCTTATACCCCGAGATCGTTAGGGACATGTAAAGAAGGATCGAGAGAGAGAAGACCACTATGATACCACTAATATAGATTTATGTAGGAAAACAATAAAATACAAAAAAACACATAAACACAGAGATGCAACAGAAATAAGACTTCATTTAATTAATATCACATAACTGAAATATGCTTATAGAAAGAATAGAAATAAACTAGCTAGGGCACAGGTAGCTTATCTATTAGAAGAGATGTGGCAGCTACAGGCCTATGAATTATGTTACAATGAGGCTCAAAGGCATATTTATTATTGAGAAACATTGGAAAAATCTAAACATTCAAAAACCTAACCCTAGGAGATGAAACACCAAAATATGGACCCTATTAAGGTAAATTGGTACATAAATTTCCCAGGTTCGTAACTTTGGCATATGATCTTTGTTTGATACACATGATACCTCGTTAGAAAGATATATATAAGGAATAAAACTATTAGTAGTAAAAATTGATTCAAATACTCACATTTTCCCATAGAAATTTTATAAAGAAATTTATTTTAGGGCCTCAAAACAACTCTGAAATTTCAAGCCCTGAAAAACTGCCAAAAATAGTAAATTTTGCTACAATTAAGGAAACTGAAAAACTGAAAGAAACAATGGTGGGGGTGTGTTAGTGGATTTGGTTCACGAGTGTACCAATCCACACTTGCTTAAGAGGAGTGGTTGTTTCCTCTTAAGTTCCTGGTCACAGGTAGATAATGTAGAAATTATATGCACTAAGCATGCATATGTCCTAGATCCACCTGATCTCACGCTATTTAACTTTATGCAAGATACTGAATCTATTCCACTTGTTAATCTTTTGTGGAAAAATTAATTTCACACACATGTGAAGCATAAACAAAAATAATTAATCGCACATAACACAGTTTTTAACCAGGAAAGCCTGAAGCTGAAAACCCCAACTATATATTATGTAACATGGAGATCATATGAAAATCTCATACAAAGCTTCTCACAAGCCCTCAATACAGTACAATTGTCATACACTAATCAGGACCAATCTTTCAAATCCATGCACTGATCTTTGCCTCCTACTAGCCTGCCTCCACTGCGCAATCCCTGCTGAAGAATAGCTCTGAATGAATTCGAATTACCCTTGCCTTGATTGCGCAATCCTCATTGGAAACTCCAATGTGTGTGTGATGCAATCAATGCATCAGTATAGTCACAACAGATAGTCTATCTTGCCCTTTCACCTACCTCTCCACTGGGTCTCCACTAAAACTGCCATGCACTGTAGTTAACTGTTGTATTGTTCAGTTGATTAATGATTTATTATTTTTGAATTAATTAAGTAATTAATTCACTCCACTCTAACTAGTGTATCGTTCAGTTAGACTAGATACAACTAGCTCAACTGAGTCTAACCGAGTTAAACTAATTACAAATCCATAACTAATTCTTCCAACTGTGTCATGACTCTGCCACTTGAGTTCTAACTGAGTCCTCCATGCATTAGATCCAGTAAACCCTTGGGAATTGTGTACCTCGTCAGCCGATGTGCCACATCCGTGCACCGAACCGAAGTGCTCCAAGAGAATAAGTTTTGTTTCGAGTCCGATTATTATTAAGAGCTAATAATAATCGACATGCATCTATTTTTAGATCACGATCTATAAATAGAATTCGCCCAATATTCTTAAAAATATATCTTCATTCATTTTTCCAACTCGATCAACCATCCACAAATAGCATCTTGCAACTTCTGAAATATGATCACCATGTCTAAAAATAGACTTGCGCAAAAAATAGCTTGTGGGCCCACTTAGTGAAGGTGACTCTTTTCACTAAGCTCATCATCTTGTTGAATCTCAACACTCCCTCTCAACAAGATAGGGATTATATTTCACCCCGATCCTACCTCTATGGTATTTTAATTTGCTCCTGGTGAGCGCCTTCGTCAGAATATTTGCATCCTGATCCTCCGTAGAAATGTACTAAAGCAACATTCCGCTACACACAATCTCTGATATGATGATACTGGATATCAATATGTTTAGATCTATCATGAAACACAGGATTAACCGAGATTTTAATGCAACTCTAATTATCACAATGTATCACTGTAGGATCTAAATTTGAACCGAACAAACCAACCAGGATCTTCCTCATCCAGATAGCCTCACTTGCAGCTTGACTTGCTGCCATGTATTCTGCTTCCACTGAACTGAGTGCCACAGATCTTTGTTTCCTACTGTACCAGGAAACTGTTGTAGATCCGATACTAAAAATCCCTCCCGATGTGCTCTTTCTGTCTGTTGGGCTTCCTGCCCAATCTGCATCCGTGAAGCCATGAAAATTCACCTCATCCGTCTCTTTGTACCATAAACCATACTCAGATGTGCTCTAAGATATCTCAGGACATGCTTGCCTGCCTTCCAAAAGACCTTGGTAGGCTTAACCATCGCTTGTGAAACTTGGTTCACCGCATAGCATAAGTCCGGTCTTGTATTGAATAAATACATGAGCGAACCCACCAACTGTCGATAAACAGTGGCATCCATTACCTCTGTTGATGTAGCATCCTCTTTCTTCCAATTTCCTGGAAGAGGAGTGTCGATAGGCTTGCAGCCTTGCATGTGAAACTTCTCCAGTATCTCCCGGGCATACTTGCCTTGAGACACAAACAGTTCACCTTCCTGCTGCCATATTTCCAATTCAAGGAAATAATGAAGGAGGCCCAAATCCTTCATCTCAAACACTCATGCAAGATCTGCCTTGCATGAGTGTATCAACTGCTCATCACGTGTTAGTATTAAATCATCAACATAAAGTACAATGATTAAAATATTACCGTCCACCACAATCTAGTATAGGTTTGCATCCACCTCACTCTTGGTGAAGCCAAGTCCAGTGAAATAGCTGTCGATCCGAGTGTACCAAGCACGAGGTGCTTGTTTCAGCCCATACATTGCTCTTTTGAGCCCGCACACATGCGACTCACTGCTGAAGATCTCAAATCCTTCAGGTTACTCAATGTACACTTCTTCCTCAATGATCCCATTAAGGAACATAGTCTTCACATCCATCTGATGAATGTGCCAACCCATCTGCGCTGAGAGAGAAAGGATGGTTCGTATGGAAGAATACCATGCGACAGGTGCAAAGGTTTCTTCATAGTCAATCCCCTCGATCTGTGAGAAGCCATAGGCAAAAAATCTTGCCTTGTACTTCTCGACACTCCCATCAGCAGCTTGCTTTACCTTGTAGATCCATCTTGATCCTACAACTAATTTTCCCACCGGCCTTGGAACAATCTCCCAAGCACTGATTCTGACAATGGAGTCATACTCCTCCACCATGGCATCTACCCATGTGGGCTCCTGCACTGCTTCTTAAAAAGAAGATGGCTTTGTCACGATACATTTTCTCATAAGAGCCATGTATCCATTAAATCGGTAAGGTGACTGTCCTTGTCTACGCTGTGGTGTAGGGACTCCTACATTCTATGCCACATCAAGCTTTAGTCTCTCAGCGTCTGTGGTACGCTTTCTACCTTGTCTGATGTTTGGTTCTGCATGAGTGGACTCCTCCACTCCATGAATCTCCTCCTGTGGCTAATCCACATCCAGAGGCTCATCTTTGGGAACAAGAAGTCCCTCCTTCACATGCAAGTGTAGCTCCCTCTCAAGTGACAACTTCATGGCTTTCACCTCATTGAATTTTATATCCCGTCGCACAACAGTCATCCGACTGTCTGGAAAATACACACGATAGTTATGGGGTGTTTACGTGTACCCCACAAATATTCCAACTTCTGCAGTCGGCTCCAACTTCTTCTTGGCATCCTTTATCACATGAATGTAAACAAGTGAGCCAAAAATCTTCAAATGAGAAATATCGGGCTTCTTACCAGTAAAAGCTTCTTCGGGTGTACTCATGCCAAGTACTCTACGAGGACAATGGTTTTGCAAATAAACCATAGTGTTGCATGCTTTCACCCACAAGTGCATCGTTAGGCCCTAGTCATGCAACATCGCTAGTGTAGCACCCACAATCATTTTGTTCTTCCTCTTTGCGATCCCATTCTGCTGTGGGTTATGAGGCGCTATGAGTTCTCTTCGAATTCCTTCTTTGCTACAGAAGTCTTTGAATTCGCTCGAGATGTATTCACCACCATTATCGCTCCGTAGAGCTTTCACTTGCTTCCCCGACTCCTTCTCCACCAATGCTTTGAACTCACAGAACTTTGAGAACGTTTCACTCTTCTTCTGCATGAAGAAGATCCAGCATCTACGAGAATAGTCATCAAAAAATATAACATAATACATGTGTTTTGTTGTTGAAGCAACCGAGAAAGGTCCACACACGTCTATGTGAATTCTCTCCAGGATCACCGAAGCACGGTTCTCCTTCTCATGAAAGGTGGTCTTCACAAACTTACCCATAGTACATCCCTTGCACTGATCTGACTGCGCAAGAGTACCCTTGGGAAGTCCAGTAGAAATTTGTTGCAAAATCTTCAAAGCGCCATGGTGAAGATGGCCCAATCTCCTGTGCCATAATTCGCCCTCATCCCGGCTCACCACTTCTTCTGCTTTGCCCACCATTGCAGCGCAGCCATCTACCTCCAGCTTGTAGAGATTCTTAATTCAAACCCCTATCTTCTTGGTTTGACCCGTTGTTTTATGTCGAAGGAAGGCTTTTCCCTCACTGAAAACAACATCATAACCTCTGTCTTCCAGCATTGCGACCGAGACCAAGTTCTTCTTCAGACCTGGAACATGCATGACATTCTTCAACAAGAATGGATTACCGGACTCCCTCTCAAAGGTAATGGTCCCAATTCTAGTCGCACTGTACCGACCATCGTCGCCCATCTCTATATGCATCTGGAGGTCCTTCTCCTCCAAGTCACTAAACAACTCTTTGTCTCCCGTCATATGGAAAGACACACCACTATCAAGATACCACACCTATCCCATGCAACTTGAAACCAAGCAAGTGATCAAGGAGAAATCAAGCTCAAATTGCGAGGCTAATGCCTCTCCAGCTACAGATCCAACAACTTTCTTTTTCTTCTTCTTTTGTGGATAGTTAGTGGCGAAATGTCCATACTCATGACAATGAAAACACTTCACTTTGGACAAATCCTGCTTCTTGCCTTTAGCACCGGATTTTGAAGGATTTTTCTTCCCCTTCCCTTTCCTTGCTTTGGTAGCCAAAGCGCAATTCTCTTCATCTTCATTCTTCGATGAAGATCCATCCCTGGTACCCCGCCTTATCTCCTCCTACACAAGATCCGACCAAAGTCGCTCCCATCCCGGCAATTTCTCCCGTCCATTGACAGAGTCTTCGTAGCTATGCCAACTCTTCGGAAGCCTAAGGAGAGCCAAGCTCACCAAGTATTCTTCATCAACAGTAACCCCCACACTTCCCAACTCATCCTTTTATTGGAAAAAATTCATGAGGTATTTTGGAATATTGTCGCCTTTCTCCATTTTTATTTTTCTGAGCTTGTATTTAAGCGCCAACTTCCTCTGGTCACTTCTGCTTTGGAACAAGTCTATCAAAGCCTTCCACATTAAGAATGGAGTGGATTTCCCATGAAGGCTGGACACAATATGGTCCTTCACACCTTCCAACAGAATCCTCCTCGTCTTTGTAGTCTTCTTTTGCCATGCATCAAGTAATGCAGCATCGCTAGATCCCGGCTTAGGAACATCACTATCGATGAACTCCTTCAGCCCATTATCCTCCAGCACCGCCTCCATCCTGTCCTTCCAAGCTATGTAATTTGAGCTCCCATCAAGGGCATACTCCAATCTCAACCCGTTGAAATACATTTCAATGTATACTCGATTTCTGCACCAAGAATCTTCTGTAGCAAATTCGAATTGTCCACCAGCACAAACTCACTTCACAATTGCAATCTTCAATCAACAATGCTCCGATACCATGTAGAAATTATATGCACTAAGCATGCATATGTCCTAGATCCACCTGATCTCACACTATTTAACTTTATGCAAGATACTAAATCTATTCCACTTGTTAATCTTTTGCAGAAAAATTAATTGTACACACATGTGAAGCATAAACAAAAATAATCAATCGCACATAACACAGTTTTTAACTGGGAAAGCTTGAAGATGAAAACCCCAACTATATTTTATGTAACATGGAGATCATATGAAAATCTCATAAAAAGCATACAAAGCTTATCACAATCTCTCAGTACAGTACAATCTTCATACACTAATGAGGACCAATCTTGCAAATGCATGCACCGATCTTTGCCTCCTACTAGCCTGCCTCCACTGCGCAATCCCTATTGAAGAAATAGCTCTGAATGAATTCAAATTACCCTTGCCTTGACTGCACAATCCTCATTGGAAAATCCAATGTGTGTGTGATGCAATCAATGCATCACTATAGTCACAACAGATAGTCTATCTTGCCCTTTCACCTACCTCTCCACTGGGTCTCCACTAAAACTGCCATGCACTATAGTTAATTGCTGTATTTTTCAGTTTATTAATGAGTTATTATTTGTGAATTAATTAACTAATTAATTCACTCCACTCTCACTAGTGTATCAATCAGTTAGACTAGATACAACTAGCTCAACTGAGTCTAACTGAGTTAAACTGAATACAACTCCATAACTACTTCTTCCAACTGTGTCATAACTCTGCCACTTGAGTTCTAACCGAGTCCTCCATGCATTAGCTCCAGTAAACCCTTAGGAATTGCGTAATTCCTTCTGTCAGCTGATGTGCCACATCTGTGCACTGAACTGAAGTGCTCCAAGAGAATAAGTTGTTGTTTAGAGTCTGATTATTATTAAGAGCTAATAATAATCGACATGCATCTATTTCTAGATTGACGATCTATAAATAGACTTCGCCCAATATTCTAAAAATAGAATTTCATCTATTTTTCCAACTTGATCAACCATCCACAAATAGCATCCTGCAACTTCTGAAATATGATCATCATGTCTAAAAATAGACTTGCGCCAAAAATAGCCTGTGGGCCCACTTAGTGAAGGTGACTTTTTTCACTAAGCTCATCATCTTGTTGAATCTCAAAAAATAATCAAGGTAGTCAATAGGTTAGTGAACATGCCAAAAAATAAAACATACTGAATAACGAAATAGCATGCATATATAGAGAGAACAATAAAAAATAAACTAAAACAAATAACACAAATCTCGTATCGAGTCAAACAACACAATAATACCAACGACGATGTCTAAGTCCCCTCTTATTGTGTGCTAGTAGAAAAAAAGGGTAAAACGTTTACACACTTTCCAAGGGGCCCTTAGAACTAAGGAGTTATAAGACCCGTTGCAAGGATGTTTTTACCTCCGAGTTACCTTGGTGCAAATTCCCTCTCTCTTTACTCCAAAGGATTGGAGTTGTTGGGTGGCTAACAATTGAATCCCCTCTCTACTTCTGACCCAGATCACACACTACTAGATTGCTTGAATCAATTTTGGCGAGCATAACAATGTGCTCTCCATTGTTCATCTCTTAGTGGCCTTTTATAGAGGAATTTCAAACTCTCCTTTCCTCTCTTGGTACATTGATGGATGGTGACCCAAGAGAGGGGGATGATTCCATTGCATGCCACACTATTCCATTATGTGCTCCTTGAGGTCCTAAGGAGGCTTGGACGGCTATCCTTGGGTGGCCTCAAGCGTGGGATCGATTTCCTGGAGTGTGCCTTGTGGTCCTGGAAAGTGACTTCCACCACTCTCAGGTCCATGTAGATTTTTGAGGAAAAGCCGCGCAAAGGTGTGCCTATCAAAGAAAAATGCACGCGAAGGTGCATTTTGCTAGTTTATTGAGTGCACAATTTGATTTTTCTTCTGGAACTTAGAGATTTTTAAAATTCTTCAGATTCGGTAATGTGCCTCAGCCCTATAAATACTTCTTCCTGAAATTTAATAATGTCATCTTGGCTTGTCCAATTTTCCAGTGATAACAGTTTCCCCCTAATGTGTGAGGTCTAGGAAGAAATGTATAGCTGAAATACATTATAGTTTCTTTTCTATGTACTGTGCGGAGAGGGAGAGAGAGACCTGCATGTAACAAGGAGTTGGAAACACCTTACAATGGTCGAAGAGTGACCATGTTTTGTGGGAACACTGCAAGAAATGGTATGATACAACAAATACATTTTTTTCTATGAGGTTTGCATGTCCCATGCTCGTGATGCTTTGGCTAGCTAAACAAATATACTTGACAGATACAGATTTTGTCTATGTCACTAGTATGGCAGTGAGATGATGGTTGATGACGATGATTGTTGATGCCCTGAGGGGATTTCTTCTTTGACAATAGGTGTAATGTGGTACCCACATGCGTAAGCTTGGTATGGAATATAAATTCACATTGTACTCATGAGTGTATGACTAGGACCTTCTAGTGTAAGCATTGCTGAAAGAGATGTTTATAAAGGAACAGGTCTTCGACGAATTTCATCAAAGTGTAATGGTTTTAAGGTACGATACCATCTTGACATGAAAGCTTGTGTTGTAGTCAAATTTCAAGAGGATCGATGAAATCTGTGGGCAATGATGTCTCCCACAGTGCCACCCAAGGATGTCCCTTTTGTGGTGAGGGGTGATCCATGGTATCGCTTCCTTTTTGGAAAATATGTGTTGATGTCGGAAAAAAAGGAAGCCTTAACCAAATGAGAGATTCACTAATGAAAGGGATCAGGATCTTGGGTGTGATAGGTTTAACATAGGCATGATGGTGAGGGGTGACTGAAAATTGATGATGGGGATTCAATGTCCCAAGGTCGGAGTATAAAGAGAAGCTTGGCGACAATCATAACTATTTTTTATGGGGAAATACCTTGAGTTAGTAGGACGTCCATGGTGGGTACACGTTGGTTATGAATGTCATGGTGGCTTATCTGTGAAAGGTGTGATACTCCGACCAAGGGTGATCAAGGACTGCTGCCATGGGAGAAAAAATGGATGGATGAGTGGGGCACATAGTGCACCATTTGTTGTCTTTGTACACTTAACAGAAGAATGAAATAATGGGGTTTGGATTGTACAAAACACATAGACGGGTGCCCAAAAACATAAAAGTGTTCACTCACTGATCATGTGAAGAAGGTGTTTTTCTGAGGGTGGGGGGCCCATTGGTTGGTCTCATGTGTGGGGTTGATGAAGCGGATGGAAAATGTCGCAAATGAGCTATGCTAATGGAGGTATGGTAGGAAAAATGCGTGGTGTAGTGGTGCACTTTCAATCTACTTGCAAAACCTAGTAGTCTGGGAAAGGGGTTTTATTTCAATATGGTAAAAATTGACGTGATGCATGATGGGTGAATGGGCATGAGGTGCTTCCCAGACTAAAGTGGTATGGCCATGGCATCATGATTTTTGTGATACACTTTCTACTTTGAGTGACGAGCGCCATGGAGGGGAGGCTCTACTGACCAACGAGGATTTTTATCATGTGCAAGGTGGGGTGATGATAAACATGGTCGGGTGCTTGGAACCTATGGTTAATTTCTTGTGGAGAAATGATGTCAGGATATGCAAAGTTCTTGTAGGACTCTGTCATGCTCAGGGTAGAATGATACCTGCTCTGGAAATTTCAGTGGATGGATCGATGGATGGTTTTCATAATACCTAAAAAAAATACCCTAAGTGAAAGCATCTTCTTTATTCAGATATTATTGAAAGATATGTGCTAAAAACAAATATGAGAGAGGGCATACTTGTTGGCACTAAAAAATTATTTTTCGAAGGCGTGAATGTGTGGTAGCTCCTTTGGGCGTTATGAAGTGATGATCACGGTGTTGCTTTCGGTTTTGAAATTGGGCCTTTTGAGCTCTTGTTATGTCCTCTGAAGATTCTGAAAAGGGCAACATATAAGCGAATATGGCTCAATTTATTTCATTTGTATTGAGTGTGTGAGGTTTCGAGTGGTCAGAGGCTTTTGTGAAGCTGTTCTTATGGTTGCGGTCAGCCTGAGTACGCGGAACTTGCAATTTTTTAGCCAGGTAGGCCCCATGACATCGTGAATTTTATTTTATTTTCAGTATGTCAGTGCCAGGGTCCATACAGGATGTGCTTGTATGGATCCCAGGTCAGCTTTTTACTTGACCACATGCTGATCAAGGCAGAGGCGTGTAACTTTCACGAAAAACTAAGGGTTTTGTGTGAACTTATCATGCCTATACTAGCTTTGGGTGCGCCCTTCTCACATCTGTGAGAAAAACAGATGCGTATCTAAGGAATAGGTGCGCGAAGGGCCAAAGTAAATTTTTGAATTTTTTTTTTGGATTTTTTGTCAATTTTTGGTGTTTTTAGTGTCACTGATGTGTGTCTGTTTGGTGACAGGATGTTGTGGATGGAGAGGGATTGGCCTGATCTTCGGGCTGCCTTGACCGTCGATGCTCACTCATGCCAATAGTTGGCACGCTGGGGTCTTCTCAAATTTATGGAGAATGACCTCTTACGATCGCAGCACTGTCTTCTACATTACCTGATCCGATGCTAGAATAGGCGATGCAAGGTCATGGTGTTGCGTGGGTGTGGCCTTAATATCTGTCCTAAGACAGATATTAAGGCCACAGTGGGCCATTGTGGTGGGGCGCCCCTTATGGAGGGGTGCATATCTATAGCTTCAATGAATGACCTAGCCAAGCGGTGTGCTCTAGCTACTATTATGCGACTTGCGGGGTCATCTGCACCTAATCGGGAGTCGGGCCTATAGATTGGTGTTTTATGCCGGCTGAGGGCCGAACAATTTTTTTATTTTTCCCATTTTTGTTATGACGGGATGATGGCTCAGCTTTCCAAGGTCCAGGATGGATCAAATTTGTTTACATATGCTAGCATTTTATGTATCATTATGTATGAGCAAGTGGTTCTGTTGAGACCTACGGTGGCTGTGCCTACTGGGGGGCCTCAAGAGCCTCGCATGAGGAGGTGGGCCCCGGTGATGGCTCGCAGAGGTCAAGGTAGGGTGGGGTGTTACTAGAACGCCACCATAGAGGCTTGGTTTGAGGCCAATCCTCAGATTTTTCTGTCGTTCCCTTATGCGGGGATGGACTTCCATGGAGACCCAAACATGGGTCTTCCTACTGGGTACGCATGGGGGTCGGCAGGTATGTTTTTATGTTTTATTCTGCAATTATTTGAGTATTTATGTTTTTTATGTGTATTATGATGACACTGACATAGTTTTGTTACTCTTGCAGATGTTGTCAAGGTCGGACGTCCCATTTGTCGATTGGTGGGACATCAGCCGATTCAGCGGCCTCAAGGTGTTCCTCACATAGGCGAGGGATAGGGAGGAGCTCCAGTACAACCTTAGGGTGGAGCACTTGGCAGGGAGGTTGGTCTTTCGGGGGAGGGAATTAGCTTGGCTGCTTTCAGGAGTGTTGTTGATCGGGCTCATGCTAAGGCGACAAAGGCTCACGTTGCAGAGTTGACCGAGAAGGTGGCTTCTCTGGAGGTCAGAGCTTGGGTCTTGGAGGATGCATGGGGTCGAGTGTACCGCTTGAACCAGGGGATTCCTACTCGATGCTTCATGGATGACCTTGACGATGCACAATTGGAGAATCTAATGGCCCAGGAGAGGGGATATCGATTGACTTTGTGTTGGGTGGCGATCTCTGTTCTGACAGTGGCGCCAGTCTTGGTACCAGGAGCGACTATGGATCTAGATGCCCCACCTGGAGGAGCACCACCCTAGAGTTTTATTGTACATAGGGAAAGCACCCATTATGAGGATTCCTCCCTTATTTTTGTCGACTTGTGTATTTGTATCTTGGGGCTGACGTATGGGTCAGAGACACTCTGTTTTTGTACTCAGACACATATATTTTTGGTATATATGAGAGAGATATTTTTTGTGGCTCTACGTGGTGTGTCCCTTTTTTGGTTGTGTTCTAGCGATTTCCATCGATGTAATCTAGTTGTACTAGACATTGTTCTAAGGGCTGAGTATCATCGAGGAGTTCAATGGCGGTATGTAAATTTGGGATATCACGAAGATCGATGCAAAAGTGTATGGTGCCATGTTTTTTCATGACGAGAACAGGGTTGGGAACCCAAGATGTGCAGGCAGCCTGATTCATTGGTATGATACATGATGATATGAACCATATATGGTGTATCATGTTGTAGGTGTTTTGTGGGGAAGGAATTTCCATCACGGGGGCTTTCGTGGGTGCAAGGTTAATTTCCTAGGCACTTTCCAGTAGATGGAAACTATGGCTGGTATAGAGGTGTCTAGATGTCTCCATTAGTGGGCACGCTTCTAGTTCATGTTTATGGCTGGTGCAAATGGTACAGGGTACCACTGTGCCAACTGAGTAGATTGTGTGGGAATCAACACTACTCTTTGTCCCAGAATTAGATGCTCGGAAGGGGTCGGATGCAAGGGAGAGGGTCCTCTGCTACCATTTTCAAGTTTTTGGCTTGGGTATGTCTAGCTCTCTTGGGGAGTGTAGACTCAACGCCGCTCTTGCCGCTCTAAGATTTGGTAGGTGATCACATTTTATTGGTTAGATAGATATATTTACGGAAGGGAAGAGAATATGCGAAAACAATTTGCAAGGTGCTTCAATTATTTTCACTAATTGACCTGGTGGCCAATCTTGTCACATAGTCCACAAGTTATCCTAGGTTGAACTTGGGTCATGCTTGGTTGGAGTGTCTTCCTAACTTGCCCCATATGCCACAATGGGTATGGAGTAGATTGCATCGGGGCGTTCTGCCTTCCATGTTGGTTTTTAGGTTCTAGGTTTATAAGGTCCCAACATTTTTTCTCTAATAGATGTATCATGTTTATTAGAGGGTGTACTCATGGGATATAGGTATAACTGTTGGGTGCAGGAATTACACTTAAGAAAACTCCTCAACACTTAATTTGTCAACCCGGGGGATCTGTAAACTTAGAGACAAAGCAGAGGCAATGCTATTGATGGTATGAATCTTCCTAATATAAATCCCTACTTTCTTTAAAGGAAAGATTGCAGAATCAAATTAAAAAGAGAAAAAGGCAACTTGAACCATCAAAATAATCTAAGACTGGAACAAGGTAGAATGCATTTGAAAGAGGGAATTAAATATAAAAGGAAATCACTCTAGATAATCATTGTTTAACTACTGAGTGTGTTTTTTCTTTAGCAGAGACACTTAGCAGTCTCATCTAATGGGCCCTTAAACCTGCTCCTTTAGAGATTTCATTCTTGCACTAGTGCAAGAACAGAGATTTATGCAGAAAGTATAAATGGTGTCTTTACTAAAAAAAAATTACTTCATGTAAGGGCTTGAAATTTTCCAGGTTCAAAGCACTTAGATCCCGTGGCAAGAAACTGTTCTTGCACTGGATCAGAGCTTCCTGCACTTAGCATTTAATTTTTAAAATGAGTGCTTAATTATTTCAATTGCTATTATACTGTTAAATCAAATTGCACACATAAAAAGTGAATTTTTATGACCTTAACAGAGTGCAGGAATAAAGAAACAATCAATATACATTTATCCTGTCATAAATGAAAGAAACAAGATTGCGGGAAGTAGACTAAGAAGGCTTGCTGCATCACACCAATGTGCACTGGTGCAAGTTCATTTCTCCTGCTTGGACCAGGTAGGGAAAACCAATCAAACAGAATTGCAGAAAAGGAGATATCACACCAACATGCATTGGTGCAGGTTTATTTCTCTTGCTTGGACCAGGTGGAGGAAAACCAATCTGAAATCAAGTACAGGAAAGGAAAATGCAGGAAAAGGAAATTTATCTACTTCACACAATGGATCTGCTTTCACTCAGATAGGAGTGCATGTGTTGAAGATTAAATCACACTTGAGAATGTAAACATAAATTACAGGAAAATGGGAAATGGGGTAAACGTGTTGGGTTGGATGGGCCTTACCCAACCATCGTGTTTCCCTATAAAATAAAAATGCTGCTCAGTACCTTAATCAATTCATCAGCTCAAATATAGAAACTCAATTTGTGAAACATGAGGCAGAGCTCCCTTTTTATTAATTCACTGAGGCAAGTACATACATTAATACATTGTCCAACCCAAATTCGGGCGATAACAAAATACAGTAACCTGTTACCACCTCTCTGGCTATGTCTCTGTTATCTTCTGCTATCAAAAACTTCGCCCCCTAGTCCTATTTACATTCTACATTATATAGATCTTTGGCCAAAGGCCAAAATAGTATTCAACTGATTACATAACCAAACGTATAATTTAGCTTTTCTGAATTCAAAATTAGACAGTTGGCAAAACTGGAGGTAGCCAATCTCCAACTTTCGTCCTTTACAGATTCGGTCTCAGCTGCCTTTGGATCGATCTTGCTGCCGTGGCTGAAGCTGCTCAAAACGAGGTAGTGATCAAGGAGGTTCAGATATGTTACAAGGATTTTCTATGCTGGCAATGGTGCAAGATCTGATCCTGCACTAGGATCAGCGGTCACGGTAAGTACTCTAGCTACCAAACAAACATTGGAGATATCGATAAGTTACAAAGAGTGATTAAAAGTAAGAAATCATGTAATAAATGATTAATTAATGCTAAGTTGAATTAAAAGTATGAAAAATAAATTTTATGCGAAATATGTTACCGTGCTTGGAATAGTGCAAGATGAGGGTGCATAAAAGAGCTAAAACAGAGGTAAATGGTTATGATTTAGGAAGGGGAAAATGGAAAAAAGAGAGCAAATTAGGGGGCTAACATCCTCGCATCGCTAAGCTATTGTGTGTCCTCACACAACACTTTACCTTTGCAAAAACCTTCAAAAATTTGAGCATTCTAGCTCAATCCTGATCTGACATACTGACATCAGCCTGCAATGTTTCAAACTTCTTCTTTCTAATGTTCTTTAGTTTCCTTGTCACCTTTCTAAGTCACTTGAAATATTGCGCAGCTCGGTACTTCCAAACTCTAAATTCTCCTTTATTTTTCTGGATCTCCACAGTTAATTCTTCTTTACTTTGTTATTTTTCCTCCTGCACTTTAGCTATGAGCTGTTCTAAGTTCTGCCCTTGGAGCTCCAATTAAACTATTCGAGAAGCAAGAGTTACCAAATCTTCTTCTTCTTTTGTCTCGACAAGGGCTGTGTCTTCCTCAGGGACCTCAGTATCCCTCATGGTTACATCTAGAAATTCTTCTTCTTCTATCTCGATAGGGGCAGTATCTTCTTTAGGGACCTTAGTATCCCTCAGGGTTACATCAAGAAATTATTCTTCTTCTGTCTCAACGGGGGCAGTATCTTCTTCTGGTTCTTCGTATTGTACTAGTGCAAAAGGGGATTCAATCTCTTGTGAGAACTATGGTTCTTTTCCTGCACTAGATTCTTCATTCTTTTTCTAGGCATTTTTAATGAAATCAGCCAACAAAGTGTCATCTTCAACCTCTACAGATTTTTCTGCGTCCACAAGGACTGACAGGTTATCTTCTTCTGGGGTCTGTGCCTGTACTGGTGGCATATAAGGAGTCTCTTCAACAGGTGCACTAGCTGTCTTCTTATTTGGAGATGGGGCCCTTTCTTCTGTTGATTTTTCAGGTCATTTCCTTTTTGCACTAGTGCAAGAAGGACTCCCCTTTACATTCTTACTCGGACCCTTGTGCTGGCAGGGTCCTCTGTCTCCTTTCCAGCAGCTTTCTTTTTATGTAGCTATTTTAACAGCACCTCCTAGGTCATGCATTTAATTTCTAATTGTTTATGGACAAAAATATTTATCAGGTCGTGGTGATATAACTTCTTGTTGGCCTGGTCTTCCCATATGTCCTGCACACCCTTGGCCATTTTTTCCAAGCTCTTAAGAAAAAAATAGGGGAAATCAATCCTCCACCAGATGTGTCGGTCAGCTTCAAAATTCTACAACATCCTAAAATGGTACACAAAAGTGAGGGAGTACCTTCCCTCATAGGTTAAAAATTTCTATAGGATGAAAAGGAGGTCCCGCCACTGTCCCAACAGGGCACTGTGCAGAATTCCTTTCCTTCCAATCTACCTTCATATTCTCATCGACGATGAAATGCTTCCATCACTTCCTTTCTTGTTTCTGATTTTTAAAACACTGCTCACCAGTATTTTCCAAGCTTGTCGTTGCTACTATAAACTCTTCCGTAACCTCAAATTTTAGAGGCCCAATTTTTACTCGGCCATTTTTGAAATTTCTGGCAAACTGTAGGGCCACTTCTCTGTTGTTCCCATCAAACTTTTTCAAGAATTGAAGAAAGCCCGAGTCTCGAAATAGTGCAAGAATATTGCGATACTCAGCAGTCTGTTCTACCCTACTGAGAGACGAAGGTTCACTTCGAACAGGCGGCATCGCTGCTTAACGGTTATGAAAAGTCAAGAATTTACATGTAACACCAGGAAAATTGGTTCTTATAGATACGGATCCAACTGTCCACCATCCCTTCCATCTTATCACCCATTCATTCCACTGAAATAACCGTGGATGCGTGGCATCTTTGAGATCATGTCGGACTGGTGCTTGCGGCGGCATTTTAACAGCTAGGTGAGGTAATCATTACGAGTGAAGGACATCTAGGATTATGGCAGAAAGGGGAAATTATATCCAAGAAATGGTTAAAAATTTCCACACTCCTTCATAATTCAAAAAAGAACTTTAGCATTCATTAAAAAATGATCATGATTCTTAACTTAAAAACACCTTGTACTTTAAATAATTTTCTCCTAGTTAATATGATATCACAAGTACTAATCGACTAAGTGAAAGGACTTCTTATAAACTTTCATGATGACCACTTTCCTATGACATATGCTATGAAAAGAACAAATTGTACTATGTTTTTGATAGGGTGCATGCTTGCACCAGTCTGCTTGCACCGCTTAAAATATGCTATTCTGCTGGTACCATTCTGCTTGCACTTATTATATAGGATGACATGCTTGCACTAGTGAAAGCATAATATCTGAAAAAAGAACAGGGTATTTAAGTAAAATATAGGCTGGAATTCCAACATGGCTTCCTCAACTTATACTAGAAATTTTCTTCGCCCTTTCTTGATGCTTCAGAGCATATCCTTTTTCTCTTTGTGCACGAGATCCTGCAATGAATTCATGAGGGAAAAAAGAAGTGGGAAAAGGGAAATTTTAGAATGGGAAGGAATTTTTTTACAGGGATTCCAGGAATAGTACCACAAGAGGGCATAAAAAGAAGTGGGATAGGGAAAAAAAATTCAAGGGTAAAGTGGGGTTTTTACGACGCAGATAAGGTAAATTCAGAAGAATATGGGAAGGTTAGTTATTCTAGGATTGAAGAAGAAAACTGAGGGAATATTATGAAAGTGGAATATGAAGAAAGACAAAAAAAATTCTAGAAGGTCTGCCTGCACTGGTGCAAGAAAAATAACTGCAACGAGAATTAAGCATTACTTGAATAAAAAATATCCATGTTAATTACCCCAATTATATAAAGTTTGGTTCTGTTGAACCTATTTTTACTTGGTGGTCGCTAGCATATCTAAAGATCAAGCAACATTCTCTTTTTATTAGAAATTTTTGATCTTCTTGCCAGCAAACTAGTTTTCAGGTTGATCCTTCTGCAATAATTTCAGCGAACTGATTTTCATAATTACAAGAAAATATTTTTTCTTTACTTTTTATTTTAATTTCTTTTTTAATTTTTTAAATAAGAAGAAGAATTCATGTTTTCAAAAGGTTGGTATTACCATTCACCACTACTGTCCCGAATTGTTGTTGGACTTGCTGTCTAAAATCTTTCCTCGCAAGTGGCTGAAAATACTTCTTTAATCTGTGTCCATTTACCAAGAATACTAAATTTTGTCCATCAATAGTTTTAACTTCTACTGCTCCATTCTCGAATACTCAAATCACTTCATAAGATCCCATCCAACGTGTATGCAACTTCCCTTTAAAAATTTTAAATCTAGAATCATAAAGGAGCACCAAATCACCTGGTTGGAATTGTTTTTTCTGAATAGACTTGTCATGCCACCTTTTGCATTGCTGCTGAATTAGTATGTTCTGTTGAACAACATCCCTACAAAATTCATCTAACTCATTTAATTGGAGAAGACGTTGTTGTTGTGCCTCAGAGAGATCTAATCCTAACTGAGCTGCAGTTCTGAAAGTTTTGATCTAGAATTCAATTGGTAACAGAACCTGTTTTCCATATACCAGCTCATATGGTGTATGTCCCGTGCTATTTCTCCAAGTGGATCTGTATGCCCACAAAGCTTCTAGTAATCTTTCAGCCCAGTCTTTCCGATGCATATTTACTGTCTTTGTAAGAATGGACTCGATCACTTTGTTTGTGGATTCCACCTAGCCATTTTCTTGCGGGTGATATGGCGTGGATTTCCTATGCCGGATCTTGTATTGCTCCATCACACCCTGTACCAGATTAGAAATAAACTGCAGACCATTTTCAAAAACAATTTCTCTAGGCACACCAAATCTAGTAAATATTTCAGTAAAAATAAAATCAACAACAACTTTTTTTGTAGCAAAGGAAACAGCTTTAGCTTCTACCCATTTTGTAACAAAATATGTACAAACCAAAATATTATTTTTACTTAATGATGTTGGATTTATTGGCCCTATAAAATCAATAGCCCATTTTTCAAATGGCTCAATCATAACTTGGGGGCATAAATGCATTTCATTGTTTTGATTAGGCTGGCCCACTCGTTGACATCTATCACATCGCCCGACATACTGTTTGGCATCCTTAAACAAGGAAGGCCAAAAGTAACCAGCATGCAATACTTTATATGCAGTCTGCTTATCAGCAAAGTGGCCTCCACAAGGTTCATCATGAGTAGATTTCAATATGTCAAACACTTCCTCCTCTCTTACACATCTACGAATAATCAGGTCTATACCAGTGTAAAAGAGATCTCCTTGAATCTAGGAGTATGCAACACTTTTCTGAATAATATTCCGCTTTTCACGAGCGGAAAAGTGGGGTAGTGTTTTCCCAGTAACCAAGTAATTAGCAATGTCAACAAACCATGGAGAATCTGTTGACATAGCAAAAAGATGTTCATCTGGAAAATCATCATTAACAGGAGTTGATTCACCAGGATTATCTAATCTAGAAAGAAAATCTACTACAAAATTAGATTTTCCTAGTCTATCAACAATAGTAACATTAAATTCTTGTAACAATAGCAACCACCTAGTCACTCTACCTCTAGTAAATGGTTTATTCATCAAATATTTAATCGTGGAATGATCAGTATGTACAAATACTTCATATCTTGTAATATAGTGCCTGAACTTATTAATTGCAAAAATTACAGCTAAAAAATATTTCTCTGTAACTGTATAATTTAATTCAGCAGAAGACAAATTCTTACTAATATAATAAATAACATAGGATTTCTTATTTTCCTCTTGTCCTAAAGCTTCGCCAATAGCCAAATCTGAAGCATCAGAGGAAATGTGAAAAGGCAGGGACTAGTTAGGACCTCTCAAAACTGGTGCCTATACTAACTTTTCCTTCAATGTTTCAAAAGACTGTTGGCAAGGTGTGGACCAAGAAAATTCACTATCCTTAGCTAGAATTCGGAAAAGAGGGGCAGCTATCTTAGAAAAATTTTCAATGAATCTTCTATAGTAACTAGCATGTCCTAAAAAACCTCTTACTTCCCTTTGAGTTTTTGGTGCAGGAAGATGCATAATGATTTCAATATTTTTCGAATCAACCTGGATACCTTTACCAGAAATCAAATAGCCAAGTACCACTCTCACTTTGCACATTAATATACATTTCTTGTCACTCAAGGTGAGATGGGCTTCCTAACAATGAAGAAGTACTTTCTTCATATTTTTGAGAGCTTCCTGAAAAGAATCACCAAAACCAGAAAATTCATCCATATAAATTTCTACAAATTCTAGATCAGCAAAAATGGCCAGGACTTCCCTTTGAAAGGCAGCCGTGGAATTACATAAACCAAAGGAAAGCATTTTATAAGAAAATGTACCCCATGGACATGTAAAATTAATTTATCCTAATCTTCGAGTGCAATTTGTATTTGGTTATAGCCACTGAAGCCATCCAAAAAGGAAAAATATTTCTTTCCTGCAAGGGTATCAAGAACCTGGTCAATGAAAGGGAGAGGGAAGTAATATTTGAGAGTGGCTTTGTTTAATTCTCGATAATCAATACAAATATGCCATCTTTGATCTTTCTTAGGTACTAGCACTAATGGAGAGACCCACTGACTATTGAAAATAGGATAAATAAAATTGGCATCCAAGAGTTTTTGTACTTCTTCCTTCACAATATCTCTTAGAGCTAGATTCATTCACCTTTGGGGTTGTCAGACAGGTCGGGTTCCTTCCTGAATACAGATATGATGTGTACAATTTTCAGGAGGAAAACCCTTCATATCTTCATAGCCCCAAGAAAAGGCACTAAGATGGTTTTGCAACAAATTCACAAGCTGCTCCTACTGAGATGAGTCCAAATCTGAACTAATATGCAAGGATTTACCAGGGCTAATCTCAACAATAGTAGTATCAAGCTCAGGAGTACTCAAGGGAGTGGTCAAATGCAGCGGTACAAAAGAATGAGAATCATGATTATCTTGAAAATCTAGGCTGAAAATCTGGCTCAATGGCTCAAAATTAGGCATAGTGTCTAGATTATTCAGGAAATCTTGAATCTCATCTTCTTGTGAAGACACAGTATAATGATGGATAAGGGAAATGGGCTGAGTCTCCTCATCACTGCTTTGATCAAACCATAAAGTATCTTGAAGGTCCTGAATGGATCTGGCAGGGGGTATAAGGTTACTTTCTTCCTAGAATCTCCATGCAAAATATACATATCACCAAAACGACATCCAATATATGCATCGGCCGTAGCAAGCCATGGTCGTCCCAAGATCAAGGGATGTCCTCCTACTGGGTTCTTTGGCTGAAGCATAATGAAATCAGCAGGATATTCCCAAGAATCTAATGAGATGATCACATCATCCAATACTCCTTCTGGGTTAATTTTAGATCTATCTACTAATTCAAGCACAGTGGGAGTAGGGTGAAAATGAGATAACCGAAGTTGATCCATGGTTTTCTTAGTCATGACATTAATGGCTTCCCCCAGGTCTATAAGAACATTAGAGACAAGAACATTACCAATCTGAACTGAGACAACAGGGTTCCCGGGATCAATATATTTTTCCATAAACACACATCCCATCATCAACTCTGCTGCCCTACCAAAAAATTGAATGGTTTGGGGTTCCACTCTCTTCCTCTCGGGTTTCTTGAGACAGAGTTCCTTAATAATATTGGTACGAATGGGGATATCTTTAATTTCTTGAAGCAAAGGTATCTTAATGAAAAGATTTCGAAGGTCAGATGCCAAACTAGTCTCAGAAATAGGCTCACTTCTTTCCATTAATAGCCTCTCTGGGAAGGGAGGATGGTTGGAAGAAGATGGCAAGGATTCAGAGGGTAAGGCCTGCTTAGTGATAGCTTTAGGAGAACGGTTAAGAGTTTCCTCTTCTCCTTTATCTTCAACAATCAGTATAGGTTGCTTCTGATTTTCTGATGTTACAGTCCTTCTCGATCTTAATATAATATCATGAAACCCAACTGGAATATACTATTACTCGAATGGTAAAGGTGAGTTTGTTACATAGATAATTTTCACTGCTTTATTATTGTTAGGATTGGGCATAGGTTGTAATATTCCTTTTTCAGGAATTTATGAAAAATGGTCCAAGGGGGCGCTGTATAAGGAAGCCAATGAAAAAATAAGAAAAAAGGGGACTTGTATCCCTTTGTTTATCCTTCATACATTATACTTTCCGAATATTACCTCAAAGAAATAACCCTAGGTGGGTTATTCAGATCTCCTACCCTTGGGTATCTCAAAGAAGTGCTCAAAGAGTGAGCTACAACAGTATATGAACACAATCATGAAAATCTACAAATCTGAACATGTCCATCGAGGGAATATGATGTAGCCAACATTATATTATTATATCAGTAATAATACACAAGATAATCATGAGGGACAAGTCACTCAAGCTATTGGAACCAATCTCCAATGATCAAACTATGAAATACATGAGTTGCTGCAACTACACAAAATGTCGAAAAGAAGTGACTGCGCAGTATCTATGAGAGTAGAAGCTGCTGAATACATACAAAATGATAATGAGGCTGAAATATAGAAATAAATGCAAAAGAATAGAAGAATGGGCTCCAATACAAGATTTCTAGCCAATCTAGGAGAGATTGCTAGAAATGCTATATATAGAAGGAGGGTTTGTTCATTTGTATCATCCAAGAATTGTGCATTTATGTAATGTATTGGAGGTTGCCCCCTCGAATTTGCTTATTTCTAAGGCGTTTATATCTCTTTTCTTCTATTTTTGAAGCTGGTTACACAACATTTGGTATCAGAGCTTTGGGATTCTAGGGTTTCGCTGCTCCAAACAGGTCATCGTGGAATTTTCGCTATAACTTTTTTTCTACGAAGCTTCAGAAGCTGAAATTTCTAGGGTGCGAAGCGGAAATCTTGAGGAAGGTTGTCTAAAAATTTCAGATCTTGGTTCGCAATATTTGAGGAGATATCATCTGTGGAAGTTAGGTATCTTTTCAGGCTCATAAACAGGTCATCGTGGCATTTGCGCTATAAAGTTTTTTGTACGAAGGTTCAGAGTCTGAAATTAATATGGTACGAAGCTGAAATCCTGAGGAAATTTTTCAAAAAAATTTCAGAGCTTGGTTCGCAATATTTTTGGAGATATGATCTGTGGAAGGTAGTGCTTTTTCAGGCTCCTGAATTTCATCTCAAAGAGGTGATCGTGGGAAAACTTCAATAACTCTCTCTCTGGGCATTGGATTGAAGTGCCGTAAAAATTGGTCGCAATTACACAGACTGAAGTTTTTTGGCTATCAATTTCAGAGACAAAGGACAAAACAGTGACACGTGGCAAGTCGTACAAGTTCGCTCTACTAAACCAGTCCAGAATTAGGTCATTGTGGGAGATTGGACACAACTTTGTCTTGGAGAATCCAAATCAGGTCAGACCTGTGGAATTTGAAAGAAGCTTCAGAGAGCTACTACAGGGCTGAATTTCAGATATCGAAGATTTTCAACTATAGAGATAATTCAATTTCAATATCGAGCTCCTAAAAGCTAGTAAAAGGTGTGTATTTTTTTTTCCGAATTGCATAAGTCTTGTTTGAAGAATCAAGTTGAATTGATTCCAAGGGCATCTTGTAGAATAGATATCAATATTGGATTCTAAAATGGCTCCTAAAAAGAATTCAACACCCATCAAGCCTTCAGAAGGCTCTACCATGACTCATGAAGATGAAGAATTGCAACATGATCTATCAAAATTACAAGAACAAGTGAAACAAATTTCACTCTCGCAAAGAGCAGCAAAAAATGAAATGGAAGTTTTGAAGAAAGGTGTGGAAGTGAAGATGGATGGTTTGAAGAAAGGCATGGAAGCTAAGATGGATGGCGTGGAAGTAAAGATGGAAGGTTTGAAGAAAGGCGGGGAAGCTAAAATGGATGGTGTGCAAGCTAAGATGGATGGCATGGAAGTGGGCATGGAAGCTAAGATGGATGACATAAAAGACAACATAGAAAACATGAAGAATGATCTAAAAGCATGCATGGAAGGCTTGATGACAAGCTTAAAACCAGAAATGATTCCTAATGGCGGAAATATAGAAGAAGAACCTCATGATGAGAACAAAATAAATGTTAATCATGATTTCATAAACTCGAATTTTGGTGGGAAGAACCACCATATTCCAAAAATGGATATGAGGAAGTTTGATGGAAAGGATCCTGTAACATGGATACTACAGATGGAGCAATATCTTGATCTCCATAACGTGCAAAACACACAAAAGGTACGCATTGCAACTTTACATTTAGAACAAAATACATTTGTATGGTATCGATGGCTTTGCTCCCGTAAAAAAATTGTCACTTGGTCAATTTTTACGGAGGAAATGATAGTACATTATGAGGATACAAAGAGCAACACCTTCTTTACCCAATTGATAAATCTCAAACAAAAGGGTTTAGTGGGGCAACACATTGAGGACTTCCAAAAATTGAATATAAGGGTAACTGATATTCTAGAGGAACACAGGATTGATCTCTTCATAGGTACTCTAAAGGATAACATCCAACATGAAGTTCGTGTGTTGGAACCTGATTCATTAGAGAAGGCATTCAGGTTGGCAAGAAAAGTTGAATGTAAAATTATGGCGACAAGGAAGCCTACCACTCAATTCTATAAAGAAGGAAGTGTTGCTACGCCTAGATTTCCACAACCTACAAGGTTGACACCACAACAATTGGAAGAAAAAAGAGCAAAAGGGCTTTGCTACAGTTGTGATAGCAAATACACTAAAGGTCATAAGTGTGTCGAGAAGAAATTATTTTACATAGATTGTGAAGAGGAAGAAGAAAATGAACAAGAAGAGGATATACACCAGGAACCAACCCTAGAAGAGGAAGAAATGAATCCGACCATATCGTGTAATGCACTGGCAGGAATTACCACTCCTCAAACTTTCAAGATACAAGGACAAATCAAGAAGAAAAAGGTAATAGTGTTGATTGATTCAGGTAGCACCCATAATTTTATTCATTGTAAGGTAGCCAAGGAATTAAATTGTTTCCTACACCCAGCACCAGAATGTCAAGTGATGGTTGCAAATGGAGGAACTATAAATTGCTCTGGAAAATGCAATAACATCAAGCTAACCATGGGGGAATATGTGTCGACTAGTCCAATGCATTATGAATTTTTGGTCATGCCTTTTGGCCTTACCAATGCACCTTCTACATTTCAAGGGTTGATGAATTCCATTTTCAAACCCTTCCTTAGAAAATTTGTGGTAGTATTTTTTGATGATATACTAATCTATAGCAGGTCTTGGAAGGATCATGTTGAACATGTTGACAGGGTGCTCAAACTATTGCAGAAGAAACAATTATATGCAAAAACATCCAAATGTTTCTTTGGAGTACAAGAGGTGGAATATCTGGGTCATATTGTATCTCACGAGGGTGTTAAGGTAGACCCTAACAAAATTAAAGCCATTAAGGAATGGAAAGTCCCCACAACCATAAAGCAGTTGCGAGGATTTCTCGGGTTAACAGGGCATTATCGCAAGTTTGTTAAGAATTATGGGAGAATAGCAGCACCTATAACAACATTATTGAAGAAAGATGCATTTTCATGGACTCCCGAAGCAACTAAGGCCTTTGAACATCTTAAAGAGGCAATGTGCCTAGCACCGGTCTTAGCTACGCCAGACTTCACAAAAACCTTTATTGTGGAATGTGATGCCTCAGAAAATGGAATTGGTGCAGTTTTAATGTAGGAAGGAAGACCCATTGCTTTTGAAAGTCGTCCAATCAAAGGAAAGTATTTACAGAAACCTATTTATGAGAAGGAAATGTTAGCAATACTACATGCACTAAAGAAATGGCGAACTTACCTAATGGGAAGACACTTCAAGGTAAAAACTGATCATGATAGTCTTAAACACTTTTGGAACAAAGACTATCGTCAGAAGAGCAGCAAAAATGGGTCACAAAGATGTTGGGTTATGACTTTGAAATAATCTACAAAAAAAGAAAGCTTAATGTTGTTGCGGATGCACTCTCAAGAAAGAATGAAGAGGTGGAAGCATTGCTTTGTGCCATTTCTATTATCCAACCAGATTGGATAACCGAAGCAAGAGATGAATGGAAGAAGGACAAAGATGTATGGACACTCATTCAAAAGTTGCAGCAAGATCCTAGTACATCCGATACATTTAGTTGGAAAAATGATTCCTTATGGTACAAAGATCGCTTATATCTTTGTAATAATTCCCAACTAAAACAAAAGATTCTTCTGGAATTGCACACTTCTCCTTTAGGAGGACACTCAGGATTTTTAAAAACTTATCACAGGGTGAAGAAAGAATTTTTTTGGGATGGCCTTAAATCTGATATTCAAAAGTTTGTGGCGGAATGTTTGGTTTGCCAGCAGAATAAAGTTGAGACAATTAAGACCCCGGACTTCTACAACCTTTATCCATTCCAAGTCAACGTTGGGAGGAGATTTCAATGGATTTTATCACAAGTTTACCTAAGTCCGAAGGAAAGAGTGTCATCATGGTGGTAGTTGATAGACTTAACAAGTATGCACACTTTTGTGCATTATCTCATCCATTTAAAGCAAGTACAGTTGCTACTACATTTATGGACAGAATTCAAAAGCTACATGGAAGCCCAAGGGTTATTGTGAGCGAGAGAGATCCCATTTTTACTGGAAATTTTTGGACGGAGTTATTTTCTTGTTTGGGTACTCAATTAGCTCATAGCTCATCTTATCATCCTCAATCCGATGGTCAAACCGAGATAGTAAATAAATGTTTGGAAGGATATCTTCGTTGTTTTGTATCTGATAAACAAACACAATGGGTCAAGTGGTTACCTCTCGCCGAATGGTGGTATAACACTTCCTTCCATACTGCAGCAAAAATGACCCCATTTATGGCACTTTATGGATATCATCCACCATCCATCACATCATCTTTAAGGGAAAATTCGAAGGTTCAAGCAGTGGAAGATCACATCGAGCATCAGCAAGAAGTTCTCCAACTCTTAAAGGATAACCCGAATTTGGCACAAAATCGAATGAAACAACAGGCAGATCAACATCGCAGCGAGAGAAGTTTTGGTATAGGAGATTGGGTATTTTTACGGCTACAACCATATAAACAAATGTCCCTCAAGCAAGCTAAGAAGGATAATAAATTATCGCCAAAGTACTATGGTCCTTACAAGGTGTTGCAAAAGATTGGTACTATGGCATACAAATTGGAGCTTCCTGCCTCTTCGCGAGTACATCCAGTTTTCCATGTTTCATGCTTAAAGAAGGTTATAGGTGAAAATCTTCCAGTTCAAACAGTATTGCCAGAACTTGATGGGGAAGGGAAGATCATATTGGAACCTGAAGCAGTCATAGAAAAAAGAACTCGACAACTACCGAATCGATCAATTTCAGAGTATCTCATCAAGTGGAAGAACTTACCCACTGAAGATTCTACATGGGAGGATGAGAATTTTATACAGAAGCACCCAGAGCTACTCAAGCGTTGAGGACAACACTTTTTTTGAAGGAGAGGGGAATGTTGGGTCCCTATATTACTAGTATAGTCCCTTATTTTTGTTAGTGTAACCCCCTTTATTGTTATTATTGTACCCTTGTAACCCCCATTTTGTTATTATTGTGCCCTTAAATTATTATTGTTAGGTCGGCTAGGATTACATTGTGGCCCCATGGACTCCTATATATAGAAAGGAGGTTTTGTAAATTGTATCATCCAAGAATTGTTCATTCATGTAATGTATTGGAGGTTTCCCCCTCGAAGTGGCTCATTTCTAAGGCGTGAATATCTCTTTTCTTCTCTCTTTAGAGCTGGTTACACAACAGTCTGTTAGGTCCCTATATTACTAGTATAGTCCCTTATTTTTGTTAGTGTAACCCCCTTATTGTTATTATTGTACCCTTGTAACCCCCATTTTGTTATTATTGTGCCCTTAAATTATTATTGTTAGGTCGGCTAGGATTACATTATGGCCCCATGGACTCCTATAAATAGAAAGGAGGTTTTGTAAATTGTATCATCCAAGAATTGTTCATTCATGTAATGTATTGGAGGTTTCCCCCTCGAAGTGGCTCATTTCTAAGGCGTGAATATCTCTTTTCTTCTCTCTTTAGAGCTGGTTACACAACATTTGGTATCAGAGATTTGGGATTCTATGGTTTCGTTGCTCCAAACAGGTCATCGTGGAATTTTCGCTATAAATTTTTTTCTACGAAGCTTCAGAAGCTGAAATTTTGAGGGTGCGAAGCTGAAATATTGAGGAAGGTTGTCTAAAAATTTCAGATCTTGGTTCGCAATATTTGAGGAGATATCATCTGTGGAAGTTAGGTATTTTTTCAGGCTCATAAACAGGTCATCGTGGAATTTGCGCTATAAAGTTTTTTTTACGAAGGGTCAGAGTCTGAAATTCATATGGTGCGAAGCTGAAATCCTGAGGAAATTCGTCAAAAAATTTCAGAACTTGGTTCGCAATATTTTTGGAGATATGATCTGTGGAAGGTAGTGCTTTTTCAGGCTCCTGAATTGCATCTCAAAGAGGTGATCGTGAGAAAACTTCA